>JAQIXG010003191.1:0-15516 GCA_034700105.1 Oconnorella tubifera
AACACTTGAACATGATAAACACTTGAACATGATAAACACTTGAACATGATAAACACTTGAACATGATAAACACTTGAATATGATAAACACTTGAACTGAGTGCAAACACTTTATCACAAAAGCAATCTTTCATTTTTTAACAAAAAGCTTAAAACCTGACATGACGACAAGAGGGAGGAGGATAGATCACGAGGGAGATTTGAAGCGAGAGAGAGTGAGGAAGGGAGGGTTGAAGAGTGAGATAGAGGCAGGTAGCGGGGCCCCGAAGAGATCTCAGTGGTACTTGATTAATGGCGTCACACAACTACTTTTATCTTATTTTGTAATCATACAAATATTTTTGATTCAAATTGAACGCAATGTTCTAATTTTAACGGGTGTAAATTTTCGTCAAAAATGAGATAACTGCAAGTTTAACGTTTTGATTATCAGTTGTTTTACAATGTCTTAGCAACTGTAATAAGACTATTGCTAAATGGTGCAAAAAGGTTGCGAAATAGTAAGCAAAGTACTTGACTAGAAAATGGGATCTGCAGGGTCAGAGTTCGGGATTTAACCACTTTGCAAGTGAGAGTAGAGGTTTATGTAGAAATGATACTAGTTTTATTCTTAATAAACCTAATTCGTTATCTCTAGTTAGTAATTAATACATTGATACAAGTGGACCTACTTGTACAGCTCTTTACTTTAATTGCTTTAATTTAAAATGACAATTTAAGATTATAATTGTAAGCATTTTACTGTAAATTATTTTCTCACCTTTAACATGTAACAGAAAGATTTCTGTCACTAGAAGAAACATCATAATATCATTAGTCGTCCGTAGACCTAACGTGACGAAATCAATTGTAATCTTTGACATCTTTTTCAGTTAGATAAAGATTATCTGTGAATTAGCTTCGCTTTCATTTTGACTAAAATTCCTTCACTGATTTTGACATTCGATTCTCATGTTTTACATTTATTTATATGGTGAACATATACGATATTTAACTTCAATATTCCATTTACCAGAATGTTGATGCACAGAAATAGAATTAATAGTATAAACTGTCATCGTAGCGATATCTGGAATGACAATAAATATAAGAAATGCTCTAATAACTGATTCAGAAAGGCTTTTACATAATGTTGTAATTCGTATGGAGATCGGGTGGAGTGGGATCAAGGCGTCGGGTGACAGAGACTAGGGGGGGGGGGGTGATAAAGGGTTCTAGGAGAAATTTTTGTAGGGTTTTTGAGTCAATTCGGAATCGGATATGGGGAGGGAAGATGATAAAGCATACGGGTGGCTGCGAGGTCGCCCTGTCCAAACTTTGTAAAAAATAATTCATTCGTTATTAAAAGCTACTATGCGACAGATTAGTTGATCTTTCTGGTAATAAATATGACGACATTTTAATTTCAAATATCATCAATTGTCGAAAAAAATGAGTAAAAAGAATAATTATTTAAGAAATAAATAACAAATATCAAAAGGGATAGAATAAAGAGCAGAATAACTTGAATAAGTAATTTAATATTTGCTGTATATTGAAATATACAGAAATTAAAACTGTTGCCAACGTTTGAGATGGCGTTTGAGATGGCTGGCATAAAATGGGTGGATGCAACTTTGACTCCTGGAAAAGTTTCTTAAATTAACACTAACTTTCAATCAATTATTTCAGAGTTAAAATCTTCATCACCTTTTAACTTAAAATAATTTTACACTTGATAGAAAAGATTATATATTCAAGATGACCATGAGGTTATTTGATTAAGGATTCTTTTCTTGTTTCATTTTTTAATTTTTCTTTAATTATTTTTAATTGGTAACTATCAGTATACTATCTGCCAGAACATGACGATCTTATCGACTAGAAATTGTATGTAAAATCATCTCACACCGTTTCGTTTTTCAATTACACGTATTGCGTTCTATTATGATATTCCTTCTTAACATTAAATCAGGCACTGATTTAGCGAGGGAATAGTCGTCTGATTATCTTAAAGGCCTCAGCTGATGTAACACTGAAGCTCTGAAAGTGATCTCACGAGAGTTGAAAAAATTGCTGCAAAACTTGGTTATTTTATTTTATTACGATTGTTTGGATTCTTGCATTAAATAAACTCAGGGGAAATCAGCGCAGAATCTTTTCAGGTTAAAAACATAAATGTGAGAATATGTTTGCACAATAATGCAATTAAAAATAAATAAGAGAAACAGAAATTTAATTGAGAGAGAATATTTGATACGATTTTGTAAGGAAGAGGTAACAAGAACGAATTCATTTTATTGAAGAAAAAGTTGCCTAATTAAAGAAGCGTTTAGAGATTGTTTAAATTGCTCACGACCTAGAAAATTTTAGTGATATTTTAACTTAATTATATAAATTCACAACTCTCGTAGTATAATGACAATGATAAACTTATCTACAGATATCTGTAAACAATAAAAAAAGCAATTCATACGAAATATATATTATTTCGTGTAAATTTCGTTGTTTTTTCTAAGTTATCAAGATTTTGCACTTATAAAATGAAGAAATTAAAGAAATACACTGATCGCAATCAAATAGACTCGAAGATGACGGTTAAATTCTAATTCACTTAAACGTTATTATTAAAGTGCAACTTTAACAATAACGCTAATGCATTTTAAAACTTGAAACTTTCATTAACGTTATAATGTTTATTAACGTTTTTTTTTAGCATTTTAACGCTTATTAGCGTTCTGCCAATATTAAACGCAATAACGTTAATTATTGTTAGAACGTTAATACACAGTGTAACGTTAATAACGTTCTGACTTAAATAAACGTTATAACGTTAATTTATCTTTTATTAATGTAATGGGAGTTTTTTTAAATGAACGCTGATGTTATAACGCTTATTATATACGAGTCATAACGTTCAGTCCACGTATACAATCTCACTCTCTTTCATTACTCACTATCTCTCTCTCTCTCTCTTTCTCTCTTTCTCTCTCTCTCTCTCTCTCTTTCTTTCTTCGTTTTTCCCTTTTCTCACTCTCTTTTTCTTTCTTCTTTCCTCGTTCATTCTCTCCATTATCCTTTCTCGCATCAATTCTGTCAATACTAGGCCTACTGATCACAATTGAAGCGCATAATAATGCGTTGCCTCGTTTACTGTAAAAACGTGACGAAACAAGACAGGTGAATTGAATCAGTTGCGTCAAATATAGGACTTCATGTCAATCAACCCCCCCCCCCAACCCTTCCGCTTAATCTTTCTAGATTAAATTCTGATTTTTATTTAAAATAATTAAATTATAAATATCAATTATTTGCATTAAACGTCGGCTATATGTTCGCACGTTAAGTCATTTAAATAAATGTTTAATAAAGTAAGTAATTTTGTCAATTTGCTAATGGTGTCAGTCAACTTTATAATAAAGTTGACAATAACGGCATCTTACAACATGCATGCATATCTGAACCTGAAATTAAAATTATTTTTTGTATTTAATAAGAAATCTGATCTAGTTCTTACTTAATTATCATCTAGCCATTGAAAAATGTGTTCTTTTTAATGCATTGCAAGTGTTGTCTATAATGTCAGAAACACTACATTTAAAAATATTGAGCTTCGTAAAACAACTTCATAAAATATGATATAACTTTAACGCAGGATAGTTTGCATAATTTTATTTCTTATCATTTCAATATGCATGAATGCTTTATCAACATAGTTTACTATAGTATTACATACATACAGTGTACATTTACAGCTATTCTCAAACGCTGTTATAATAGGATAATCCTGGATGTTAACCTTAATCTAATCTAACTGATTACTTACAATTACTCGTACATAGGTATTATAAAAATATAATAACTATATTGTTAGTAAACTGTCAGTGAAGAATAAAACTCATTAATTATGTTTTTTGGCAAAAGAGCCAAGAACAATGTGAGAACATAATGGAACTAGTTTGTTATTTAGACACAAAATAAATAAAAAATTATAAAAAGTAAGGTCCAGTGACCAACAATTTCGTAGACACATTTTATATATTTTTGTTACAATTATCATCTAGTCAGTGAAAAATTGTTATAAGTTAAAAGTATCGTGTTATTTATAAATAAATATGAAATAAAATCTCAAAATGAATACAAACTTCTCAAAAATTACTTCAAAGAGTTTCCTTAGAAATAAAACCCAAAAATAAATGATTTGCTTAACAAAAATGTAGATAAACAGATTCTTATATCCAGTGATATTATAATATAAACGCAGCACGCTTAAAGTGAAAATCTCCAAGTAATTCTAATTCTAAATAATTATAAACGATTATTGGTAAGCCTACCTTCAAGAATAGAAAATATATAGGAGAATACGTAATTTAGTTGTATGGACGTAAATACTAATTTTTTTATTTGTAACGTTTATTACAGATACATGATTGATTTATGGTACACTTTTTCTTAAATTACATTTGACCTGTACGGTTCAGTAATCTAGGCCTAGTGGAATGCCAATGGGGATGGGGAGGGGGGGGGGGAAGGGGGGTGAAGGGTGACAAAGAAACAGTCTGTTGATTTTATTTTTATTTCTGGGCCCTTGTACAAAAACAGTGAAGACTTAATTTAATCACTAAATCAAATAACTGTACGAAAGGTTCTTGCAAAGATGAAAATATTTGATGACCAATTTTATGATTAAGTTTTCATTATAATCAGTAGACCTATAAATCTACAAGATCTATAAAATTATAAGATTTTTTTACAAGCAAAACTTCATAGAATTAGTCAACAATAACTTTTCTCCCTAATTCAAAAATCTTCCACTGGTTATTATGAAAAATGAATCTGATAATACAATCATAACTACAACATAACTTATCAACTTATTAATTATTAATTTATTAGGACCATAGCCTTTAAACAACAGCGATTTATAACTTAATCGAAATAAAACGAACTTCTAAATTGTAACAACTACGGATACGTCGCGCATTGCATCCTCCTCCTATACAACATTTAACACTAATGGACAACGCTGCTAGTCCACTCAATGATCGCAGATCACAACAATTAGATATTGCGTCATTGACGTCTTCGCTTCACGTACGCGTCTCATTATCTGCCGCAACGCATCGCGCGACTCGCGCATGCGACTCTTTCTACGCACAAACAAACGATCTGTGATGACGTCACGTTTTATCTGGACATGCGCATTGACATGACATTGTAGATTGTAGAACGTCACTCAACTGTAACACGATCGATAATTTCGATTTTTACTCGTGCTCTGAACATGTTCATTTAAAAAACTAATCTCTGATTGAAAAAAACACTCAGAGCTTAGATAATATATCTTAATAATCTTATATCTGGCTTCTACATAGCTTTTTAACTCTACAATTAACCACTAAAATGTTAATAATAACATCTTCTTATTTTCATAACTATTGATATCAACAAATAGCTAAAAAATGCTCCAGCGTCTCAAGTAATCACAGTTTAAAAATATACTGTAAACAACCCAAACACTGTTCTATGACGCATTGAAAATAACTCCACGTTCTTACAGTTAATTGTACTTAGAGTTAACCCTTTCCACTCCACTTGGAAGATGACTTGCCAAAAAATATCAAATTCAATACTTAAGTTTGATTTTAATTTTAGTCAATTTAACGTTAAACTTTAATTGTCATAATGTCAACGATATTTGATATTTAACAGTAATATGGAAAATATAAAATAATAATAATTGACAGTATGTTTAACATCAAAAAATACCATACTATAAATCAGACGTAGTTACCAGTTTGAGCTTCTTACCAAAAGGTGCATGCAAATATCAATGGCGGTCTCACGAGATCCGATATCGGATCTGTCGTGTTCGAATCCGGTGCTCTAATCACTTTGCTAGTTTTGATCACGTACTGACCAATGCAGGCTTACTCTATTGGCCTTTGCATTCTAACAAACAATTGACTAAGTTTTATATTTTATTTAATATTAAATTCTGAAAGAGATTTTAGTTCTCGAACACGACATCTTAAGTTTTCCTATACATTTAATTTAAATGTATTCAACAAAATGTTTTAGATTCTAAATTGATTTAATGTCGCTCTAAGCATTTCTAATTCCTAAATTTTACCGCGACGCTGATTAGTATTGACATTTTGATCAATTGTTTTCACTGACTGACTGTTCTGCAGATGTCGATATGTAGCATTATCGTAGCGTCGACTCAAGTAAGAGAGCGAAGTGCTTTTCTAAACAAAGTCGAGATGACAGCATTCAAAACTGATTTAAAATTGAAATTGAAGTAAACGAACGTGTCTGTCAGTAAACTTTATGATATTGTGACAAATATAGATGTAATATATTATTAGATCTGTGTATGCAAATAACTGTGTATCAAAACTCTCAGTACACTGTGATTACATTTCACTGACTTCAGAACTTTATTACGTAAATCATCGTCACAAATACTAAAAATCAAGAATTTAAACTTCGTACGTATCTCTATCGTCATGCTCAAATAAATTTGCTTGTGTACCTTGGTAGGTGCCAAATTACGTCAATACGTTGCTTACATCAATACACTGCCCCCAAGCATATAACCATAGTATGTTAAAGATATGCAGGCGTCTCACTGTAGAAAGTAGCAGTAGATAAATGTATGAAAGACTCAGTTATTTTTTTATTGGTTTAATTTTACGCGACATTACGTTCGAGATTATTGTAGGTTTGTTTTACCCTATGCTTGGTGTCACACTATTAAACGAATGCCACATTTATACGTTGTTAACGTGGTGTCTGAAAATAATGTTCGTAACCTTTTTTATCTTTGGCATATTTCATTAGATAAATTGTATTCATTTCATTAAATATATATAACATTTTCAACACCTAGTCTGACCATAGTCCGCATCTGTATTAGACCATAGTCTGCATTTGTATAATCAGCCAATATGTAATAGCCAAGCAGCAACATTAAAAAGAAGAATAAATTACAATAACAAAATGTATACATTGTGAGATGTGATTCTCTCATTGAGTAGAATGAGTATAAAATATTAGCAATGAGTGCATCAGCCGTGCTATCTGAGTAGTATGGATGCGCTGGTAATTACATTTCACTTTCTGACCCGGGTTCTAGAGGTCGCAAATAAAACCAGGCTTATTATGTGTCTCTGTTGTAACTATTATGTACGCTCTCGTACTACACTCTGATTGCTTTCCGCAAATAATCTGTAAGGCTTACTGAATTCTACGCTTAATTTTTAAATGCGAAAATATGATACAGTTTGACCAGCAGTATATGAGTTTTGAAATCGTCAATCAGTTTGATAGAGAAGATAACAACAGCATTAACTTAACACTATAGTGCTCTGAAAATATTTCTTGAGAGGAAATGCAATGCCGCTGGTATTTTTTACGTTGATTGATGTCAAATTAATAAGGAAAACATATAAAGTTTAAAGTTATTACAATCTAATGACATATAAAAGTATAGTGAAGTATACGATGTCTAAATACACATTTAGTGTGCTTTAGAGTATTATTAAATAAATATTAGATGTGCTTTAGAATATTACGGAGTATTTGATACAAATATATCGACAAGCGTATCTCATAAAAAACAATATATAAACTATAAATTTATACAAAAATGGCCCGGAAGCGAAAACGAAATAAGTATTAAGTAAGCCAAATATTAATATTTTGCTCAAATACTTGTCTGCTTGTAGATGAAAAAAATGTTACATCTAACTATCAAATTTCACATTGAAATATATATATTTCAATGTGAAATTTGATAGTTAGATGTAACATTTTTTTCATCTACAAGCAGACAAGTATTTGAGCAAAATATTAATATTTGGCTTACTTAATACTTATTTCGTTTTCGCTTCCGGGCCATTTTTGTATAAATTTATAGTTTATATATTGTTTTTTATGAGATACGCTTGTCGATATATTTGTATCAAATACTCCGTAATATTCTAAAGCACATCTAATATTTATTTAATAATACTCTAAAGCACACTAAATGTGTATTTAGACATCGTATACTTCACTATACTTTTATATGTCATTAGATTGTAATAACTTTAAACTTTATATGTTTTCCTTATTAATTTGACATCAATCAACGTAAAAAATACCAGCGGCATTGCATTTCCTCTCAAGAAATATTTTCAGAGCACTATAGTGTTAAGTTAATGCTGTTGTTATCTTCTCTATCAAACTGATTGACGATTTCAAAACTCATATACTGCTGGTCAAACTGTATCATATTTTCGCATTTAAAAATTAAGCGTAGAATTCAGTAAGCCTTACAGATTATTTGCGGAAAGCAATCAGAGTGTAGTACGAGAGCGTACATAATAGTTACAACAGAGACACATAATAAGCCTGGTTTTATTTGCGACCTCTAGAACCCGGGTCAGAAAGTGAAATGTAATTACCAGCGCATCCATACTACTCAGATAGCACGGCTGATGCACTCATTGCTAATATTTTATACTCATTCTACTCAATGAGAGAATCACATCTCACAATGTATACATTTTGTTATTGTAATTTATTCTTCTTTTTAATGTTGCTGCTTGGCTATTACATATTGGCTGATTATACAAATGCAGACTATGGTCTAATACAGATGCGGACTATGGTCAGACTAGGTGTTGAAAATGTTATATATATTTAATGAAATGAATACAATTTATCTAATGAAATATGCCAAAGATAAAAAAGGTTACGAACATTATTTTCAGACACCACGTTAACAACGTATAAATGTGGCATTCGTTTAATAGTGTGACACCAAGCATAGGGTAAAACAAACCTACAATAATCTCGAACGTAATGTCGCGTAAAATTAAACCAATAAAAAAATAACTGAGTCTTTCATACATTTATCTACTGCTACTTTCTACAGTGAGACGCCTGCATATCTTTAACATACTATGGTTATATGCTTGGGGGCAGTGTATTGATGTAAGCAACGTATTGACGTAATTTGGCACCTACCAAGGTACACAAGCAAATTTATTTGAGCATGACGATAGAGATACGTACGAAGTTTAAATTCTTGATTTTTAGTATTTGTGACGATGATTTACGTAATAAAGTTCTGAAGTCAGTGAAATGTAATCACAGTGTACTGAGAGTTTTGATACACAGTTATTTGCATACACAGATCTAATAATATATTACATCTATATTTGTCACAATATCATAAAGTTTACTGACAGACACGTTCGTTTACTTCAATTTCAATTTTAAATCAGTTTTGAATGCTGTCATCTCGACTTTGTTTAGAAAAGCACTTCGCTCTCTTACTTGAGTCGACGCTACGATAATGCTACATATCGACATCTGCAGAACAGTCAGTCAGTGAAAACAATTGATCAAAATGTCAATACTAATCAGCGTCGCGGTAAAATTTAGGAATTAGAAATGCTTAGAGCGACATTAAATCAATTTAGAATCTAAAACATTTTGTTGAATACATTTAAATTAAATGTATAGGAAAACTTAAGATGTCGTGTTCGAGAACTAAAATCTCTTTCAGAATTTAATATTAAATAAAATATAAAACTTAGTCAATTGTTTGTTAGAATGCAAAGGCCAATAGAGTAAGCCTGCATTGGTCAGTACGTGATCAAAACTAGCAAAGTGATTAGAGCACCGGATTCGAACACGACAGATCCGATATCGGATCTCGTGAGACCGCCATTGATATTTGCATGCACCTTTTGGTAAGAAGCTCAAACTGGTAACTACGTCTGATTTATAGTATGGTATTTTTTGATGTTAAACATACTGTCAATTATTATTATTTTATATTTTCCATATTACTGTTAAATATCAAATATCGTTGACATTATGACAATTAAAGTTTAACGTTAAATTGACTAAAATTAAAATCAAACTTAAGTATTGAATTTGATATTTTTTGGCAAGTCATCTTCCAAGTGGAGTGGAAAGGGTTAACTCTAAGTACAATTAACTGTAAGAACGTGGAGTTATTTTCAATGCGTCATAGAACAGTGTTTGGGTTGTTTACAGTATATTTTTAAACTGTGATTACTTGAGACGCTGGAGCATTTTTTAGCTATTTGTTGATATCAATAGTTATGAAAATAAGAAGATGTTATTATTAACATTTTAGTGGTTAATTGTAGAGTTAAAAAGCTATGTAGAAGCCAGATATAAGATTATTAAGATATATTATCTAAGCTCTGAGTGTTTTTTTCAATCAGAGATTAGTTTTTTAAATGAACATGTTCAGAGCACGAGTAAAAATCGAAATTATCGATCGTGTTACAGTTGAGTGACGTTCTACAATCTACAATGTCATGTCAATGCGCATGTCCAGATAAAACGTGACGTCATCACAGATCGTTTGTTTGTGCGTAGAAAGAGTCGCATGCGCGAGTCGCGCGATGCGTTGCGGCAGATAATGAGACGCGTACGTGAAGCGAAGACGTCAATGACGCAATATCTAATTGTTGTGATCTGCGATCATTGAGTGGACTAGCAGCGTTGTCCATTAGTGTTAAATGTTGTATAGGAGGAGGATGCAATGCGCGACGTATCCGTAGTTGTTACAATTTAGAAGTTCGTTTTATTTCGATTAAGTTATAAATCGCTGTTGTTTAAAGGCTATGGTCCTAATAAATTAATAATTAATAAGTTGATAAGTTATGTTGTAGTTATGATTGTATTATCAGATTCATTTTTCATAATAACCAGTGGAAGATTTTTGAATTAGGGAGAAAAGTTATTGTTGACTAATTCTATGAAGTTTTGCTTGTAAAAAAATCTTATAATTTTATAGATCTTGTAGATTTATAGGTCTACTGATTATAATGAAAACTTAATCATAAAATTGGTCATCAAATATTTTCATCTTTGCAAGAACCTTTCGTACAGTTATTTGATTTAGTGATTAAATTAAGTCTTCACTGTTTTTGTACAAGGGCCCAGAAATAAAAATAAAATCAACAGACTGTTTCTTTGTCACCCTTCACCCCCCTTCCCCCCCCCCCTCCCCATCCCCATTGGCATTCCACTAGGCCTAGATTACTGAACCGTACAGGTCAAATGTAATTTAAGAAAAAGTGTACCATAAATCAATCATGTATCTGTAATAAACGTTACAAATAAAAAAATTAGTATTTACGTCCATACAACTAAATTACGTATTCTCCTATATATTTTCTATTCTTGAAGGTAGGCTTACCAATAATCGTTTATAATTATTTAGAATTAGAATTACTTGGAGATTTTCACTTTAAGCGTGCTGCGTTTATATTATAATATCACTGGATATAAGAATCTGTTTATCTACATTTTTGTTAAGCAAATCATTTATTTTTGGGTTTTATTTCTAAGGAAACTCTTTGAAGTAATTTTTGAGAAGTTTGTATTCATTTTGAGATTTTATTTCATATTTATTTATAAATAACACGATACTTTTAACTTATAACAATTTTTCACTGACTAGATGATAATTGTAACAAAAATATATAAAATGTGTCTACGAAATTGTTGGTCACTGGACCTTACTTTTTATAATTTTTTATTTATTTTGTGTCTAAATAACAAACTAGTTCCATTATGTTCTCACATTGTTCTTGGCTCTTTTGCCAAAAAACATAATTAATGAGTTTTATTCTTCACTGACAGTTTACTAACAATATAGTTATTATATTTTTATAATACCTATGTACGAGTAATTGTAAGTAATCAGTTAGATTAGATTAAGGTTAACATCCAGGATTATCCTATTATAACAGCGTTTGAGAATAGCTGTAAATGTACACTGTATGTATGTAATACTATAGTAAACTATGTTGATAAAGCATTCATGCATATTGAAATGATAAGAAATAAAATTATGCAAACTATCCTGCGTTAAAGTTATATCATATTTTATGAAGTTGTTTTACGAAGCTCAATATTTTTAAATGTAGTGTTTCTGACATTATAGACAACACTTGCAATGCATTAAAAAGAACACATTTTTCAATGGCTAGATGATAATTAAGTAAGAACTAGATCAGATTTCTTATTAAATACAAAAAATAATTTTAATTTCAGGTTCAGATATGCATGCATGTTGTAAGATGCCGTTATTGTCAACTTTATTATAAAGTTGACTGACACCATTAGCAAATTGACAAAATTACTTACTTTATTAAACATTTATTTAAATGACTTAACGTGCGAACATATAGCCGACGTTTAATGCAAATAATTGATATTTATAATTTAATTATTTTAAATAAAAATCAGAATTTAATCTAGAAAGATTAAGCGGAAGGGTTGGGGGGGGGGGTTGATTGACATGAAGTCCTATATTTGACGCAACTGATTCAATTCACCTGTCTTGTTTCGTCACGTTTTTACAGTAAACGAGGCAACGCATTATTATGCGCTTCAATTGTGATCAGTAGGCCTAGTATTGACAGAATTGATGCGAGAAAGGATAATGGAGAGAATGAACGAGGAAAGAAGAAAGAAAAAGAGAGTGAGAAAAGGGAAAAACGAAGAAAGAAAGAGAGAGAGAGAGAGAGAGAAAGAGAGAAAGAGAGAGAGAGAGAGATAGTGAGTAATGAAAGAGAGTGAGATTGTATACGTGGACTGAACGTTATGACTCGTATATAATAAGCGTTATAACATCAGCGTTCATTTAAAAAAACTCCCATTACATTAATAAAAGATAAATTAACGTTATAACGTTTATTTAAGTCAGAACGTTATTAACGTTACACTGTGTATTAACGTTCTAACAATAATTAACGTTATTGCGTTTAATATTGGCAGAACGCTAATAAGCGTTAAAATGCTAAAAAAAAACGTTAATAAACATTATAACGTTAATGAAAGTTTCAAGTTTTAAAATGCATTAGCGTTATTGTTAAAGTTGCACTTTAATAATAACGTTTAAGTGAATTAGAATTTAACCGTCATCTTCGAGTCTATTTGATTGCGATCAGTGTATTTCTTTAATTTCTTCATTTTATAAGTGCAAAATCTTGATAACTTAGAAAAAACAACGAAATTTACACGAAATAATATATATTTCGTATGAATTGCTTTTTTTATTGTTTACAGATATCTGTAGATAAGTTTATCATTGTCATTATACTACGAGAGTTGTGAATTTATATAATTAAGTTAAAATATCACTAAAATTTTCTAGGTCGTGAGCAATTTAAACAATCTCTAAACGCTTCTTTAATTAGGCAACTTTTTCTTCAATAAAATGAATTCGTTCTTGTTACCTCTTCCTTACAAAATCGTATCAAATATTCTCTCTCAATTAAATTTCTGTTTCTCTTATTTATTTTTAATTGCATTATTGTGCAAACATATTCTCACATTTATGTTTTTAACCTGAAAAGATTCTGCGCTGATTTCCCCTGAGTTTATTTAATGCAAGAATCCAAACAATCGTAATAAAATAAAATAACCAAGTTTTGCAGCAATTTTTTCAACTCTCGTGAGATCACTTTCAGAGCTTCAGTGTTACATCAGCTGAGGCCTTTAAGATAATCAGACGACTATTCCCTCGCTAAATCAGTGCCTGATTTAATGTTAAGAAGGAATATCATAATAGAACGCAATACGTGTAATTGAAAAACGAAACGGTGTGAGATGATTTTACATACAATTTCTAGTCGATAAGATCGTCATGTTCTGGCAGATAGTATACTGATAGTTACCAATTAAAAATAATTAAAGAAAAATTAAAAAATGAAACAAGAAAAGAATCCTTAATCAAATAACCTCATGGTCATCTTGAATATATAATCTTTTCTATCAAGTGTAAAATTATTTTAAGTTAAAAGGTGATGAAGATTTTAACTCTGAAATAATTGATTGAAAGTTAGTGTTAATTTAAGAAACTTTTCCAGGAGTCAAAGTTGCATCCACCCATTTTATGCCAGCCATCTCAAACGCCATCTCAAACGTTGGCAACAGTTTTAATTTCTGTATATTTCAATATACAGCAAATATTAAATTACTTATTCAAGTTATTCTGCTCTTTATTCTATCCCTTTTGATATTTGTTATTTATTTCTTAAATAATTATTCTTTTTACTCATTTTTTTCGACAATTGATGATATTTGAAATTAAAATGTCGTCATATTTATTACCAGAAAGATCAACTAATCTGTCGCATAGTAGCTTTTAATAACGAATGAATTATTTTTTACAAAGTTTGGACAGGGCGACCTCGCAGCCACCCGTATGCTTTATCATCTTCCCTCCCCATATCCGATTCCGAATTGACTCAAAAACCCTACAAAAATTTCTCCTAGAACCCTTTATCACCCCCCCCCCCCTAGTCTCTGTCACCCGACGCCTTGATCCCACTCCACCCGATCTCCATACGAATTACAACATTATGTAAAAGCCTTTCTGAATCAGTTATTAGAGCATTTCTTATATTTATTGTCATTCCAGATATCGCTACGATGACAGTTTATACTATTAATTCTATTTCTGTGCATCAACATTCTGGTAAATGGAATATTGAAGTTAAATATCGTATATGTTCACCATATAAATAAATGTAAAACATGAGAATCGAATGTCAAAATCAGTGAAGGAAT
This sequence comes from Oconnorella tubifera, assembly GCA_034700105.1. Classification (NCBI taxonomy): domain Eukaryota; kingdom Metazoa; phylum Annelida; class Clitellata; order Enchytraeida; family Enchytraeidae; genus Oconnorella; species Oconnorella tubifera. The sequence goes on from JAQIXG010003191.1 coordinate 14,598, forward strand.
TTTAGTCAAAATGAAAGCGAAGCTAATTCACAGATAATCTTTATCTAACTGAAAAAGATGTCAAAGATTACAATTGATTTCGTCACGTTAGGTCTACGGACGACTAATGATATTATGATGTTTCTTCTAGTGACAGAAATCTTTCTGTTACATGTTAAAGGTGAGAAAATAATTTACAGTAAAATGCTTACAATTATAATCTTAAATTGTCATTTTAAATTAAAGCAATTAAAGTAAAGAGCTGTACAAGTAGGTCCACTTGTATCAATGTATTAATTACTAACTAGAGATAACGAATTAGGTTTATTAAGAATAAAACTAGTATCATTTCTACATAAACCTCTACTCTCACTTGCAAAGTGGTTAAATCCCGAACTCTGACCCTGCAGATCCCATTTTCTAGTCAAGTACTTTGCTTACTATTTCGCAACCTTTTTGCACCATTTAGCAATAGTCTTATTACAGTTGCTAAGACATTGTAAAACAACTGATAATCAAAACGTTAAACTTGCAGTTATCTCATTTTTGACGAAAATTTACACCCGTTAAAATTAGAACATTGCGTTCAATTTGAATCAAAAATATTTGTATGATTACAAAATAAGATAAAAGTAGTTGTGTGACGCCATTAATCAAGTACCACTGAGATCTCTTCGGGGCCCCGCTACCTGCCTCTATCTCACTCTTCAACCCTCCCTTCCTCACTCTCTCTCGCTTCAAATCTCCCTCGTGATCTATCCTCCTCCCTCTTGTCGTCATGTCAGGTTTTAAGCTTTTTGTTAAAAAATGAAAGATTGCTTTTGTGATAAAGTGTTTGCACTCAGTTCAAGTGTTTATCATATTCAAGTGTTTATCATGTTCAAGTGTTTATCATGTTCAAGTGTTTATCATGTTCAAGTGTTTATCATGTTCAAGTGTT
>JAQIXG010003192.1:0-15514 GCA_034700105.1 Oconnorella tubifera
TATTACTTTATACTGTAATTTTTGATGAAATCAACGTTAGTACAACAATTACTTGACATATACTTGAAATCGAATTTATGTCTTTAAACACCACTTTAAATTAAAAAGCAATATTATAAAAGAAAAGTTTAATCGAGTCATTTAAATATCACTCTTACAACATATGGAAAAGATAAATACAATTTATCTTAAATATTCTACATGACTGTTTTGATGCTAATTTCTTTTATATTTATATAATATCTATATTCAGGCGCTTATGAAGAAGTTAATGGTCGCATGCAGGGAATAAATGTTGCCCCTGTACAACCCAAACACAAACCAGTGCGTATTTAGTTAAAATTTTGTTGGAATAATTGAATCTAGGACGATTCGTCAAAGGACGATTCGTCAACGGACTGTTCGTCAAAGGCTATTTTTTTATAATTGACGGTTCTTGTAACCCTTAAACTTAACCATAACTCTAATCTTAGCCACAATCCTCACCTTAAACCTAACCCTAGTCCTAAACCTGATGCATGTCCTTGACGAACAGTCCTTTGACGAATCGTCCGCATACCGTAATAATTTATTTTTAACTAGTTTCCACTTTGAACAAACTGAATTATAAAAGTTGTTTTATTTGAATATTAAAGACCCGATTTGAATTTATATAAATGTATTTGTAAATAAGGAAGTCTAATCTTTATTTTCATAGAGTTTAATTTTTGATTAGAAGAAATTCATAGAAGTTTAATCATAGAAGTTCAATCTTTATTTTCTTTATTTTCTTTATCGATTTGTTTATTATCTAAAAATCAGTATATTACATAACATTTATATACGGACATAATATATGTATTGTATATATGTGCGTATATATGCAGTATATATACAGTATATATGTGTGTATATTCATATCTCTTGGTATATTTTGTCATATCTTGATATTCTGCCTCAGTTTTTTCTTTGTAATGTTTTCTTTATGGTTTGTTCTATTCATTTATAGTTTAATATAATTTGATTTGAATTAAAGAATACATATATAACTTGTTTATATATTTTCTAAGCAGTTGTATTATCTTCTTGTTTACTATAGTTTTTAATAAGTTTTTAATTTAATCAAATTAATATTTATTATCATTCTCTTGTTTACGATAGTTTTTAATGTTTTTAAAATCAAATTTATATGTATTTTTTTTAGATCATAGGCCCCATTGATGGGACAGAGTACGCTCCCATTGGTCCAACGTCTAACATTGTGTCCAATAAGCCTATGCCAGCACTCAGGCCAGCAGCCAATCAGAGCGCTGAGTCTTCCTATGCGCCTATCTATCACCTGCACACTGTACAACAGGCTGATGCAATCAAAGAAGAAGAAAAAATAAAATTTGTATGATATTTTGTGCCATTAATATAAACTAAAAGTAAATAACTTGCTGGTGATGTATTAAATTTAATATTCGGATGTTTCAATTAAATATATTGATTTAAAATAAAGTAATAAAATCAAAGAAGTATATATATTTTTTTAATCAAATAAACTTGTATGATGCAGTGTTGTTAAAGAAAAGACTCTTTGTACTTTGAATACGATATATATTTTCAAGATACACTTTGTAATTATATGGAAATGAAGGTGAATTTACAAGCAGGACAGATGTAAAATAATTTCAGACTAGCCAGTATAATGTTTTAATGTAATTCGTAGGATTAAAATAACATTTTATGCTTAATAGTGATTCTCTGAGCTTAATTGCAAAATTGAATTCTTAATTAGAAATGTTTCAACAAACTGTTTGCAGAAAATAACTATCCTTATTAAAAGGCTTTTTCTTGTGTAATAGACTTTCAAAATGAACCCATAATATTTCATTATTAGATATTAGATATGCTGAATAATAATATTGAAAGTTCATGTAACTTGTTTTCATTTGAAATATGTATTTCATTCTTTTGTAGATATCTCAAGCATATTTTAGTATTGATGTAAATACTGGTCTTTAGGAAGTATTTAGTGTCAATTTTTATGATATATTTTAATTGCCTTTTTGATTTGTTGTTTGTGAGACTTATCAGTCAAGTTGGAATGGAAGGCAAATTATTACAAAAATAATTACTCTGCCAAAAGTTAGTATTTTTGTAGTAACCTCATGCTAAAATATTTGTAGTTATTTTTCTGCTGTGCTTTCAACTGTTATATTTTTGTAATCATTTGCTGCTGAATTATTGTTATATATCGAATGATAACATTTTTTGCTTAAAACGCGGAAATTTCTTCCAAAGACGATTTTTTCTTTTTATTTTATTTTTCTGCTGATACTTTTAAAGCATTTATCGTGTAATATTGTGTAATAAAAATAATATAAAAATTATACATACTTCTTTATTATATTGCCTTTTTTACCAAATTGCGATTATAGATTTTCTTCGACGTTGTTGAGGAACGTTTATCTAGTCCAGCGGTTCCCAACCTTTGCTGTGACCCCTTAACATTTGCCAAGTTGTGGCGACCCCAACAATAAAGTTAATTGGGTTGCCCTTCACTGCATTTTTGCAGCTAACTAATTATATATTTGATTCTATAATATCTTATAATTTATAAGCACCATGTTTTTTAATTACAAATTTTATATAATTGAATCCTAATAATAATCATGATAATCATAGAGACTAATTCTAAGATGGTCTTAGGCGACCCCTGGCAAATAGTCAGGCTACCCCGTTGGGTTCGCGACTCACAGGCTGGGAACCACTGATCTAGATATTAGCTTTAGGTGTAAGTGTATCATCTTTGCAAAGAGGCTTCTATTAAAAATTGAAAAAAGCTTAAGGTGGAAGAGAAAGTTTGAACGATTGCTTTAAGAGAGCGCAAGAAGAGCTCATGGGAAAATGTTTCTAGAGTTGCTTAATGGGTGTCTGGTACATTTTGTCCTGGTACATTTTGTCATGGAGCCGCTGGTAAAAAACTGGTAAAAAGGCTTGAATCAGCCTTTTTACCAGTTGTGTGATCGTGATTTGTATTTTGTTTCGTTATATTTTGCTAGTATGCATGATGCTGCTTTATTTGTTACACTTTTTCTTTTTGAACTTCTTGTAATTCAGTTTTTATATACAACATTGTCAGATTTACAGATGATTTCACTGATTATGGATAGTTATTTGTTTTAATGTGCAAACGAATTTATATAAATCAAATAATTATTTTGATAATTAGCGACTATATCTTATAAACTTAATTTTCAACATTAATTCGGAATTTACAATTTAAAAATTACTTTGTAACGATATTGAAGAGAAAGAAAATTTATAATCGCAATTTGGTAAAAAAGCCAATATAAGAAAACTAAACACATATGAGGTTGAAATCTGTAGCTTATCTATTTGAAATTTGGAGAGGGGTGCGGGGATAACTAATATCAAAAAAAATGTGGCTACTATTATAGTTGTCTGCATGGTAAAGAAACATTTAAACACTTTAGTCGGGGGAAAAAGTTAGGGTTAGTGTAAATGTGATGCTATCAACTGGCTTATTGCTTTTTACTTAAAACTTGCAGTTGTATTAATAATTATAATAAACTTTTGTTGACTGTTAAGTTGTTTTATTATTAGGAAAGTTTTCGCTTATATTAGTATTTGTTTCATTCGATGAAGCTGCCGAATAACTGTGTGATATCTGCTTATTGTTATAATTTGTATTTTCATTTCTATAAGACAACGTATTTTAATGTCTATTTTATATGTAGTGCAGTTTGTTATTGAAATAAAACTTATTTACCTAATACGTGTATATTCGTTAATTTATTTATATGATTATTATTGAAAACATTCTCTTTATAATAAATATTAATTTACCCAATTTAACCATCTTAAAGCGAATACGGCAGACCTATTCTAATTTTTTTATTTTTCCGTATTATAATTAGCCCTATATCTAATTAATGATTTTAATTATATTATTATAATCAAATCAATTAATTTGTGAAAGTTGTAGAGGCCTGATATCTTTTAAACAAACTTCAATAAACCGTGAAATATTACAGACGAGATATTATCAAGTATAGGGTTTCCTAAGCTTTTCGTGTCTAGTCAAATAAATTCTTCAAACACAAAGAGAATATCAGTAATAAAATTAATCATACCTAGCTACATTTTAATTCTTTATCTCAACTTTTTTCTATAAAATGTTATTTCAATTTATTACTATCGCATTTAATAAATTTCAATATTCTCACGTTGTTTCTCTTTGGCAAAGTGATTAGTAAGACAGATTCAGAACTAAAGGGGCTGAATTTCGAGTCCCAGTCACATTAGAAACTATACTACCGGGTTATGTCATATTTACTAACTTACTATTAATCTCATACGTAAACAATATTATAATTACAGTAAGTCAGACGATCAGTTTAAATCATGTACACTGTGTGAGTGTAGGTTAAAGATTCAAAAGCACAAAAACATTTTCATCATTTTCATTAATTGTCATAGGTTTTTGCTTCATGGCTCGTTGGCGATTAAAAGGGACGTCGTTTCAAATTTTTTCACCTGGGAGGGTGGGGCAAAAAAAGAAAACAACAAGTGATGTCATTTTTTAAGCTCTTCGTCTAAGCTTACACTATGAACTTTTTTTTCTTATTCTATCTTTTTTAAACACACTACTAATTAAACAAATATAATTAAAAACACTTGCCTTCAAAGGGAAGGAAAAACTTTCTACTTTAAATCAACTCAAAATACAATGTAAAAAACGTTCAAAAATCAGAGGAGAGCAAATGCCACCCCCTTTCCTTCCAAATAACGTCCCTGTTATCAATCTAGTAAGATTACACTAGGAAGTTGCTAAATGTAATATAGGATCAACTTCTTCTTACAGCCATTTATACAATTCACTTATATACAATTCATTTATATCATCTTTGTCCAATAGCATCTTTAGAATATAAATATTAGCTAGTGTTTATAATCTTATTTATCTTTATATGTAATGCTTAATCGTAATATTATCAGATTAGCTTATTAGATAATTAAAATATGCACTTTTTAGTTATAAAAATAACGATCTAAAGTAGGCCTAACAAGAGAACAATAACACAAGAAAATGCATTTAGTAAATATGCTTACGCATGCATATAAATTGTATTACAAATACAATGCAAAGTTGAGTTTAACTACAGCAACTGTAAAACTATATAAATATTTTTATGTTTACAATAAGTCGGCCAAATAATTTACTTCCGTGAAACATACATAAGTCTATAAAAAAAATTAATAATAATAATTCTACACGAAATTAAGAATATTGTAGATATCAATTGACATATGCTGAACATTTAATAGATCATTGAATTTATATTAGCATTCTATTTTATTAAACATAAATTATTTAACAATTGCTGCAGCCTATATGTAGATCAGTGACGAGTAATTACATATCATATTGAAGATTTATCTAACATTTAGTAATCAAGCACAATTTCATAGATAGCTTTATACATATGTTGCATCTTAAACATGAAGTCTAATAATATTTATTTGAGGAGCATCGGTTGTTTTCTTATTTCTTGCTGCCTGTTTAGAGGTAAGTGATTTTTGCAATATTTCATTAATTCAGAAAATTTATGAACGTAAGAGTTAATTTTTCATATTCTTTATTGACAAATGATATTTATCAGATAATATCTGACTCAAGGGCGCCAGATCGTTTTTAAAGTGTGAAGAAACAGGGAGTAATTAACTCAATAATAGCATCAATTATTGTTTCAGTAAATTAATGGTGTAAAATGCTAAAAAAATTAATTGTTATATCCTTGTATTATAAACTTTGCATTTTTTATTAAATATTTATAGTTATCTGTACAGTCATATCATTTATCCTTTTGAATGACATGACTTTTAGTAACTAAAATGCGAAAATACAATTTTGTTACTTGCAGTTTCCATGTCATTGCTAACAGTCAGACCATTGAACACAGTTGTAAAGTCTGGCTCGATTTTGTACTTGAACTGTTCCACTGATCGTCCAGGTGTAGCTAATTGGAGGCTATATCCCGCACCATCATCAACAAATGCATCAAATGTTTTTTCTGGAGGAGCTTTTGTTGGACAATATAATAATTTCTTTAATTTTAGTGGAAGCTCTTCTGCAGGCATATTTAATATATACACGAAGACTGCAGTAAGTTGGTTTGGTGCTCGACTTGCTGGAAAATATGAATGTTTGGATATAAATGGTGATTCGTCAACAGCCGAAGTCATCATTCTAGGTCTGTTTAATGTGTCTTACAATAGATAGCAAAAATAATTGAGGTATAATTGAGGTCTGATAATTCTTATTACACTTGAGGACAAATTTACCTATGTATAATTTTAGTCAATTTCTAATCAATGTTAATCGTAGGCTTAATATATAGAACATGAAAAGTTCAAGTCATCATATAATTGAGATTATTACAACACATAATTTAATGTATAGAAATGTATAGAGAATGATGTAAGTGTAAGAGTGATGTACAGTGTAAGAGTAAGAGTGATGTACAGAGAGTGATGTACAGTGTAAGGTTACTAAATTTATATGATCTATAATACTTAGAAACAGAAATTTTGTTTAATTTATTACGAAAAATGTTTCATATTTTATAACAATGAGGATTATAATATAATATGTAGAGGTTATAAGATTCATAACAATAGAACTAGTAAAAACCATAGTGATAGCTATAAATGTGAGCATCTATAATTGAAGGCTGTACAAGCACAAAATTAGAAAACATACAGTGTTGATATATCAGCATTTACTTAAAACAGTGTTCAAGTATATATAATCAAAATAGATATCTGCGATAATAAACAGAAACAATATATATATAAACAAACATTATATACATTTACACATACTTACGACAAATGAGTTCATTTTAATTTTGCTCTTGTAAGTAATTAAATAAAATATTGCACATTTTAAATCTGCTTTTTCTTCAGATCGTCATCCATTTTATCACTACGATGTACTAATACAAACTTAATTATCACATTGTCAATAATTTTATCAATTTGTACAGAATGCCTTTGTTGCAGGTACACAGCCATCTTGTGTTAACAATGCTACTAATCAAATGTGTGAGAACAGTATTTTAAACATAAACTGTTTTGTTCGATATCGAGGAAATTATTATCCTAATATTTCGCTTTATTTGGCTGAAGAAAAAATAATCATACCTGCAGTGATACGTGATTTTCAAAGCGATAATGTGAATTACAACTTTTTTCTTGTTCTTACTGACGCTATGGATCAGCAGCAAATCGCTCTCAAAGCCAGTTTTGATTCTTTGTCGTTACAAAATTTGCCGAGCTACAACTATACTGACTCTATCATGTTTCAAAAGTTGAATGTAATATGTAAGTATTGATGATTATTCCTACGATTTTGTTTTCAAAATGTGTGTATAGCAACATTGAATTAACAAATATAGGCCTAGAAACTTATTTTATATTAAACAACGTTGAATTAGTGTTGTCGTGCTGTCTTTAGCATTTTTTCATTTTAAAATACGTTATGTTGACATTGAATTAATATGTAGAAATTCCAGTGCAGATTGTGTAAAATTTATTCTTCAATTTATAAGCCAATATAATTCACATGAAAATTTAATTGTTAGTAGATTTACTACCTATAATACATAATCGTAATTGACCAAAAATGATAATATATAATATGAATATAATAATAATATGAATAATATTTAATATGAATAAAATAATAATAATGTGAATAATGAATAATATGAATGATATTTATCTAAAATTAATTTGACTGCTATGATACCGGTGATACCATGGCACTGATTACAAAATATCGATTTTTAAATTATTATATGCCAATTGTGTCTTGATGAAATAGATTGTCCTAAATGTGGAAACTATCAGAATGTTTCCTCTCCTCACGATTTAATATGTGACGCGAGAAGCAATCCACCAGCCATCAGCTACACATGGATTGATGTGACTTTACCAAATGTTGTAATATCTACAGATAGAATCTTGTCAAGTAGTAAAGTTGTGTCAGGAAAGACATATCAATGTAAAGCTACTTCTGCTGATTGTACATGCGGAGATGCAAATAAGATAAACTCTTGCACACAGATATTTACCACATTATTTACCACATATTTAGGTAATTAAAGTCAATAAGAAATATAATTAGAATTAAATACATCAATAGAATTAGAGAAAACATTAATGTGAGCAAAATAATTGGTATCAGATCAAAATACAACATTGGCTTGATTTCTTGCAATGCACTGTTGATAGCGTTGTCCAGTTGCCGTCAGTTAAATTGTTTAGATGATCTATTATATGAAGTGAAATGCAATAATAATGAAATAAACTTAATCGAGAGTAATATTATATAGTACTGTATAATTCATTTACTAGTTTGTATTTTTTATCTTATTAAATCTGTTGTATGTTATAGAATGTGATAAATCACATACGTCAAACTTAATATTTTCTAACATTAAATATGGAACTTCTTGATTTAATCTAATGTATTTAAATATAATACTTTATTTTTCTATTTTAGTGTTGCCTGCAACAACTGTTTACTCCTCAATCAACTCTACAGAAAAAGAGAAATATAATTGTGTCGTGATTGGTTCAGTAACTGGAAGTATTTTTGGTTTTATTCTGCTTGCAGTGATCATAGTTGTCATTATCTTCTTTATCACGCGATCAAGTAAACTTTTAAATTAAGCTTGACTATTTTAATCACTACTTTCAAAGTAATAAATTGCTTTTATATAGAGTCACTTATTTACAATTTATTTGGGATATATTTTTATAAAAAAATCTATATATGCTCAATGATTGTTGGTTAGTTCAGCTTAAAATGAAATAATGATAAAATATAACAATAATAACTACTAACAACAAAAGACTAAATAACAATAAGATTTTGTTTGATACGATTTTATTACAGAAGGGACGAGAACTAAGTGGCCCCCCAATGCTACACCTGAAATTAATTCAGTCGATCCCGCTTTAGAATCAATCGATCAATGCACTGCTGTAGAGAGAACCATTATAGAAGCACACCACCACAAATTTTTTGCTGATTTGCATGAAAAAGAAAATCACCACTATGAAGCTCTGGATAGATCTAAACCCGAGTCTCAAACAGATTATGCCTTTTTGCATCTGTATGACAATGTGGGTCTTAAACCCATGAAAGATTGAACGCGAAGTTGAGATCATGATAAATTATTCCAACTAATTCTAAATTCAAGAAACTTACTAAATATTTGAGGAAAATTTAAGCAGATTGAAAATGTCCATACTCGCGTTATGAGCGGTAGACTTGTTATGTACGAAAGCTTTCTATTTAATACTATAGCTTTGCTTTATTTGTGGGTATTTTGTTTCTATAGCTTTTGCATATCTTTGATTTCTTCTCCAAAAATTTGATTGCATTAAATATATGTAAAGAATGCGTCACGGGTGTTTGCAGTTTCCTTAAAATTGTTATTAATTTTTGGCTAGATTTTAATGTTTTAAAGAGCTTTTTACAATAAATTAATCAAGGATTAATCCTCTATTTGTACAAAATTTGTCAAAATAGCCACCACTATTTTAATGGATTTTTGTATTTACTGTAGTTTTATCACTTCTATGTAGGTATATAGTCTAATAAGTGTGATCTTAATAAACTAAATCGTATTAGCTAGATATATTTTATAATTGCTTTATCGTAAAATTATCTAATTCTTTAGCTATTTAAAATCTACAGTTTTATAGTTATACAAATAAAAAAGTAAAGATAAAATAATAATATCAATAAAATGAATTATTAAATATATTACATGCTTACGCAAAAGGCCTTTTAGTATTCTTAAATGAATAGGGCTATAACGTTTAGTTTTACTACTGTACAGCGTATACCATCGTGTATTATATCCATTTATATACCATCGTGTTATATATTAAGTATTATCTAGGCCTCTTCAATGAGTCGGTCAATTAATTTTACTTCCGTGATGGATATAATGTCTACAGGAAACTAGAAATATTGCAAATATCACTTGACATACTCTAGATTAAGAAAATAAAATATTAAAATTAACAAAAGCCTATATGTAAATCACATCATGAGAAAATTTATCAATTTAATCACACTTAATCTCATAGATAGCTTCATACATGTGTTGGATCTTAAAAATGAAGTCTAATTATATTTATTTGATGGACATCAATACTTTTCTTATTTCTTGCTGCCTATTTAGAGGTAAAAGTTATTTTTACAATACTTTATTTTGTGCTTAATAGAGAAAACCTATGAAAACTAGAGTTATTTTTTATATTCTTTTTAGAATATGATTTGTCGATAATATTAATTTTTAATGCAGGGGCCTAGTGACGTTTTATAAAGAGGGGGAGGATGAAAAAATGTCACATAATGTTTTTATTTGTCGTTTCCTTTAATTCCTATTATTGGCGGTTTTTACTGCTGATTTATTATATTTTTTTAAAATTCATTTAGCCCCCCACCCCGGGGAGGGGGGGGGTAGCTGAATGTATAATATAAGTCCCCCACTTTCGGCGTCCTTCACTGAATGAATAACTAGAAAATGTGTGTAACTATACACATAAAAGTGTGTAACCATACACATACGTCACAATGTGTGATTCAAATGTTTAATCGGTTAGATATCAGATGAAACACCTGGAAGCAAGCAGTAACTTACATCATTTATTTATTTTTCAATAAATTAATGCTATAAGAGTCTAAACAAATCTTTCTGTGTATAATGAAATTATTAGTTTTTTATTAAATATTTAAAATGATCTGTATAGTCATGTCATTTATCTTTTTTAATGACACGACTCAATAGTGAATATTAAATCGTGTGATTATAATTATGAATGAATCAAATATATTTAAATACCATTTATTACTTTCAGTTTCCATGTCTTATCTAACAGCCAAACCATTGAACACAGTGGTAAAGTCAGACGCAATTTTGTATTTGAACTGTTCTACTAATACTTCAACTGCTGCTAATTGGAAACTGTATCCCGCGCCATCATCAACAAATGCATCGACTGTTTTTCTCGGAGGACTGTTTTATCCACCATATAATAATTCACTTAGTTTTGGTGGAAACACTGTTGCTGGCATATATAATATATACACAAAAACTGCAGTAAGTTGGTCATCTCCTCTTCTCGCTGGAAAATATGAATGCAGCGATAAAGACGATTCATCAACAGCGGAAGTTGTTATCGTGGGTGAGTTGAGTCTCTTTATTTTTTATGAACATTGGTATTATTATAGTCCACAACTCCACACGTATGTTCAATTATATTAATATGTTTTTCTTAATGCTAATAAATGAAGAAATGGTAATAAATCATTTTTGCTAGAAAATGGTAATGAATAATTTTTCTATGCACATATTCAGATAATTGCTTGCTTGTAGCAAATTAATTTTGTTATCAAATAATATCAAGTTTTAAACTCAATGTTAGTTGAGGCTATCATATAAATGATACTATTACTGTTGAAACATATAATACAGCTATGTGAAAGTAACGAATATTATATAAATATGATCCGGTACAGTATAAGTTTACAACATGCCATAGCATTACAATACAGAGAAAGTAGAGTTAAATAATTCAATGTGAATCTAAACTTACATTCAATATGTGATAATTGTTATCAATAAAATCAAATACTGTTACGATCAATGTAGTGAACTAAAGTTAAAAATATCATATTAAAGTTACCTTATGTTTTCAAATGACAATAAGAACTATAGTATGATATAATATACAGAGATATCAGTAAGATTTTTAACAATATGACTAATGAAGACATAATATTAACAAACATCAAATATGAACATCCATTGAAGCTTAATTAAAACTGTAATGTTAATATATACATCAAGTATATCAAGTATATATCAAGTATATATACATCAGTTCCAGTATATAAAAATTGATATTGAGTTCAGTGATAATAAATACAATATTTAAAACAATATATTGTTACGTCTATGATAATGTAGGCTCATTTTATTTTCGTATATACCAGTAATGATAATACTGTACACGGAAATTGAACAAAATATTAAATAATTAAATATATGACAATTTATTTCAGATTTTCAGAGATTTTATCATTAGGCTACAATGCACCATTTCTATAACATGAAATTATTATTACGCAGTATCTGCAAAACTAAGCATTTAGTAGAAATTATCATTTTGTTTCAGATAAAGATCCAGTTTGTCATTACGATTCAACTGCTCAAATGTGTGAGAACAGTATTTTAAACATAAACTGTTTTCTTCGATATCGAGGAAACTATTATCCTAATATTTCATTTTATTTGGCTGATGAAAAAATAAGCATATCTGAAATTATCAGTGATTTTGAAAGTGACAATGTGACTTATAACTTCTCTCTTGTTCTTACTGATGCTATGGACCAGCAGCAACTTACTGGTAAAGCCAGTATCGATTTTTTACCTTCACAAAGTTTACCGAAAAACAACTATTATTTTACTAACGCTATGTTGCCAAAGCTAAATGTATTGTGTAAGTATTAATGATTATTTGTAATTATTTAATTATTAATTATATTATCATATAAGTTATAACAATAAAGTTTATTTGAATTAATAGTTAGTCATTATATTCATTGCTTTATGTAGGTAGACATTTCTACTTATGTTATTATCTTGTAGGCTACAGTGGTGATATTAGTGACATTATTGCTCGAGCCCTTAAAGCACTGTTGTATAGCATAATATTATGTGTTTATATAATTATAATTATTGTAATAAAATTGTTAAAATTAATATTATTGTAATAAAATTGAAATAACTAATGTTATCATATTTTCAAGATCACAGCACCAGTACCGTATGTTTACATGCTAACATTGAAATATTACGTTATGTCTTAGAACAATCCAGAATTGATTTTGTAAAATTTTAGAGCATGTAGTGTAAAAGTAATTTTTCAATTTGCTATAAGTTATAATTTTATTTGTTATCATTTGATTCATATGAACATATTTTTTTTATAGATTTTCTACTTGTTCTGTATACAATCATAATTGACCACGATTATATGAATATTATTTCTATAAACTTATTTTAAGTATGGCGACACCGATACCGGTATATGCATATTGACTATGTCATTAATCCATGGCATTGATTACATAAAATCTATCTTTTAAATTATTTTATGGAAGTGCTTTTTTGAAATAGATTGCCTCAAATGTGGAAACTATCAAAGTTTGTCAACTCTTCAAGATTTAACATGTGAAGCGAGAATCAATCCATCAGCCATCAACTACACATGGATTGATGTGTCTTTACCAAATGAAATAATATCAACCCATAGAATTTTGTCAAGTAGTAACGTATCGTTAGGAAAGACATATCAATGTAAAGCTACTTCTGCTGATTGCACATGTGGAGACGCAAACAAGATAAACTCGTGCATACAGATATTTACCATTATAGGTAATTAAAGTCAATAAGAAATAGAATTAGAAAAATAGACATACTATTTTTCATACTATAGAAAAATAGGCATACTGAATTGTTGAATCATACAAAGCATTATCTTGTACATCTTGTATTGCAGAATTGTTTTTTACAGATCAAAAAACAATCTTGGCCACATTTCTTCCACATTTCTTTAATACTTTGTTGCTGCCATTGTCCAGTTTACGTCAGTTAAATTGTCCGATGATTTATTACATGAAGTGAAATGTTTGTATGTCTCAGCTAATTCAAATCTGCCATAACATATAGAATATCATAAATATCATACTGATAAATATGTAATCTGATAAATCACATACTGCAGCTGAAAGCTTCTGTATTGATTGTCTTGATTTAATATAAATATTAAATCAAGTTTAATATTTTGTGTTTTTGTTTTAATATACTGTGTTTTTGTTTTTATTTTAGTGTTGCCTGCTCCAAATGTTTACACCTCAGTCAATTCTACGGAAAAGGAGCAATGTAACTGCATCATGATTGGTTCAGTAACTGAAAGCATTCTTGGCATTTTTCTCCTTGCAGTCATTCTTGTTACCATTGTCTTCTTTATTATGAGATCAAGTAAACTTTAAATCTGACTCTTTTAATCATAAATTTAATATCTTAATATACTAAACGGTTTTGATATGGAATATTGTGTATAAAATCAATTGTGACGCAAGACTTGTGTTATTTTTTCAACTGTTTCTTTATTTCTCTATATGTTCAAAAAATTGTTCCTTAACTTAGTTTAGCTTAAAGTTAAGGAACAAAATAATACTAACCCCATTTATGTTTAAATACAATTTTATTTATAGGAAGAACGCCTGCTACTAAATCCCCTCCAAGTGTTACGCATGAAATAAATTCAGTCGATCCTGTTTTGGAATCAGTCGATCAATGCCCTGTTGTTATAGTAGATAGATCTATAAAAACACCAGTTTTTGCTGAATTGCAAGAAAAAGACAACGACCACTACGCAGCTTTGGATAGATCTAAACCCGAGCCTCAGTCAGAGTATGCCTCTTTGCATCTGTATGGCAATGTGGGTTTTAAATCTACCAAGGAGTGAAAGTGAAGTTGAGATAACAATAAATGATTCCAGTTAATTCTAAATTCAAGACACTGACTAAATGCCTGAGGGATATATAACAAATAGAAAATGTTCATACGCGTTATAAGTACTGGCTACTTTAATGGCTTTATTCAACACTAAAACTTGTTTTATCTGTGCATAATTTTGTTTCTAAAGTTGTTGCATATAGATTTTATTTGTTCTCAAAAAAGAATTGTATTGAAGATATGTAAATAATGCATTAACAATTGTTTGCAATGACTTTAAAGTTTCTATTATTATTTAAGCTAAATTTTTAAATTTTAAGGAGCTTTTGAAGTAATTTACTCAAGAAGTCATCGCATCTTTGTACTGAATTAAATTTTTTTCAAAATAACCATCACGCTTTTAATGGATGTTTTATTTATTGTAGTTTTACCACTTCTTTGTATGTAGTCTAATATTTATAATCTTAATAAACTTAATCTTTAATGCTTTATCATAATATTATCTGATTAGCCTTATTAGTTAAATAATAAGTCTAACCAGTAATTTTATTGCTTTATCGTAATATGATCTGATTCTTAGCTAATCAAAATTTACAGTTTTATGGCTAAAAAATAACGATTTGTAGTAAAGATAGAATATATGCCTAACCAGCCTAATCATATAAATAAAATACATTATTAAATACATATTTGCTAACGTATGAAGGCCATATAATAGTGGGCCTAAATTAAATACAAAGTTCAGTTTTATTACTGTATAAAGCGCGATTTAGTCACAGCTTTAAGGAAATTTAAGGAGTTAAAATTGCTAAATTTCGACCTTAAGTTTGCTTGCGTTGTTTTATACGGAGATACTTTTGCTTACGTATAAAACAACGTAACCGCAGGACCGCTACCGCAGGACCGCAAGCGAA
>JAQIXG010003193.1:0-15510 GCA_034700105.1 Oconnorella tubifera
ATTGCACAGTTTGGGAATTTTTTAAGTATACTTTGAGCAAGGAGAAAAGTGTTTGTTGTGTTGTTAACGAAAAAACGGGCGAAAATTGCAATCTGGAATTGTATAAGATCACTCTTATTTCATAATAAGTGGCATTGATTTTATGTGTACGATGTAAATTAACACAGTGAGATAGAGATAAATAATCAATAGACATTATAAATATAAATTGTAAGACTTGAAAAAGAGGTGTTGAAATAAATGTTTTTAAAACTTTAGTTTAAAGTTTACAAAATGTAACATTTTGAATTAGATTTCTGGCAATGTAGTTGTTAATTTTACAGAAGAGTTCACAGAAGATACTTTGCAGAAACACGAAGATGAGATTCGCAGATTACAGGAATACTATGAGACCAACAAGGAGGTGTTTGAGAAAATGAACAGACGTGAACAGCTCTGGGCTGATTTTGTTGACTTTGAGGCAAGTTTTTCATTAAATTCGAATTTAATCGTAGAATTAATCGCTTAAATAAGTAGAAATTTATTAAATTAATTAAAAAATTATATGAATTAGCTATTTATTCATGAAATTACTAAGGAGTTAATCATTGAAATAAGTTGATTAATAATATTATTAATAAATAATATTATTAATAAATAAAAATTATTTGAGATTTGAGATTTGAGAATTATTAATCCATAAGTTGATCCATAAGTTGAATAAAACGTAAGTTTATATTAATTCTTCAGTGTTTTAATTTCAGCGTAAAGCCAGTGATCCAAATAGATTGTTTCTCAATCGGGGTTGTAATCTTTTAAAAGAAGAAAAACATAGAAACATGTTAATGAAGGAAATACCAAAGGTCTGTGTTACTTTAAAATGTTTATGTTATATGCCATTTCCATATTTTTACAACAATTCGTCCTCAGACTTTTGGTCTATATCACTACGTTTGTTGATATTTGGTCTATTGACATTTGGTTTATTCTAACCCTAACCCTAAAACTAGCTTTAAACCTAACCCTAACTGTTAGCCTAACCTTAGTAGACCAGATATTGGTAGACCAAATGTTGGCAAAAAGTGATATCATAGACCAAAATTTGATAGACTCATTGTCGTATTAACATTTTATAATTCTTTTTATTGCATGCAAGTTTATTACGATTGATTGCAGTGTATTATCTTATACTTGCTAAAGCAATCTGAACGGAAGTGCCATTAGATAAATATGTGTTGCACTAAGCACTTTACAAACTGTATATTTACATAATTAGCTGAACAAGTTAATTATATAACTAATTAACTAATTAATTAATGATATTATCTGAGTTAAATGTCATTGAATTAATCAGGTTGAACAGGAAGTAGAGGAGGATATTGCTCGCTGGGAAAAAAGAACTGGAAAACAGTTTTTACTCGATGGAAAGAAATATTGTGAATATATTAAACAGCAATGGGACGAACATAGGATACACAAGGAAACAGAGAAATTACAAAGGGTTTATATCTCATTTATCAAATTATTAAATTTATTGAATTATCCATTAAAAAAGTTACAGTAGAATGTTATTACAAATGTTTGAATTGATTATTACAATGTTATTACATGATATACGTTATGCATATATAACGCTTATTATTATAATATATGTTATGCTATTATAAGGTATGTTATTTTAATACAAGTTGTTATATAGCTGATGGTATTATATGTTATACATTAACTGCTGTGCGTGTTTATTAAGATAATTTATATTCAAATATCAATTTGCAACTAAATTTTATGAATAATAAAAACTGCATATTGGAATCAAATTCTTACATATTGTAATCTGTATAAATTTTTCAATAGCTTGAATTTAACTACGATATTTAGAATATGTCTGCTTTATTAATTTGACTAAGTGTAAGTTATATTAGCTTATAATTAATTAAGCTTCTTACTGAACGGTGCAATAAGTTAGAGAAATAGTGAGCTATACGGGATTTTAACCCGGACCTGTCGCGTCCGAGTCGAGCTCTCTAACCACTTCTCTAATGAGCCTTGACAAAAGTGTATATTTATATTTATCAAATAGCAACAGCAGAAGGCTAAGAAGATGGAAGAAGAAATAAAGTTTGGTAGCAAACCAGTGACTTCAAGCGTTAAAAGAAATATGCCCCTGGCTACACCGACTAAAATGACTTCCAAGATGAGAAGAGTGAGTTTTAACTACTAACTCACTCTTTTTTACTTCTTTTCTAGTTTATAATTTACTCGTAATCAAAAATAAAATTGTATAATTGTAATTTGAGAAAACGAAATTGAGAGAAGAGAGTTAAATATTCAGTCTTTTTAAATTAAATTTATAATTAAAAATTTCAATATACTTAATAATTACTATACGATAATATCAAAATTAAAAAAATTTAGTGGGCTCAACCCCACCCCCCTTCCTCACACTTTATATTGTTAATATACTTAATACTTAACGTCACATCAGGACAGAAAATCATCTGTGATAATATATTGACTATAGATGATAATTAGCAGAGATCTTTATATTTAATTAAAAAGAAAAACAGTATAATTATAATACAGCAATCTTTGAATATCGCTAATTATTACAATTTTCTTGCAAGATTGCTACAACAGACAATGAGCCTAATACGCCTGCAGGCTCTGCCGCAATGCCATTGGCTGAAATAAACAAAGCGAGTGATGCTATTGGTGCAGATCATGTGCTCTTTAGTTTGACGACTGTTAGTAGTGGTGAGATTCAGACTTATGATCCTGATTCAACTTTGGCCCCTGTTGGTCCTTATTTAGATTTCGCTGTAAGTTATAACTTTGTTTCAAAATATCTCTTTTTGTCCATTAAATTATAAGATTCTAGTTTGACAATTTTTACTTGTGTTATGATTATGAATTGCAGCACCTTTAGCTATGTGTTGTTTTATAATCTTCAAAAGTTAAAATATTCTATGTTGATAATTACAGTTTAAATGAGCAATATTTACTTGTGCATTTGTCATTAATTAAGTATTACTTTAATGTTTAAGAATTGAAATATTACGAAAAAATGCTGAAGTAATGTAAAATTAATATTATTAATAATTATCATTAGTGTTACATATAGTTTTTTTTCCAACATTACATTTTATTCGTTGTTATTTAATTATAGTATTGGTTTTTTTTGTAATTAACTCAACTAAATCGTTGTTTTATTAATATTTATTTCCATTTGTTTGTTGTATTTAACAGTCGACGATGAATGAAAACGTTCGGTCAAATTGCCGAAGCAGTGTCATGCCTAGAACAACACAGAACTGAAAGCAAGCAGCTTGAGCTTAGACTAGATACTGGTTTAGGCCAGTAGCTACCGGTTTAAGCCAGTAGCTACGGGTTTAAAAAAGTAGCTACCGGTTTAAATTTCTAAGAACCAGTTTAAACGGGCAGCTACTGGTATAAGCCAGAAGCTACCAGTTTAAACAGGCAGCTATTGGTTTAAGCTAGCAGCCACTAGTCTGAACAAAGAGTTGCTAGTGCGTGCAAGCAGCTGTATATGTTATTTAACTTTAAGCAATTAGTATAGGACAATGGTTTAGCTGCTTGTTTAATGTTGTTTTAAAAGGTTGTGTTTATAGTAATATTGTTTATATTATTGTAGTTTATACTGTATATTGTCTTTTTAATGTCGTAGTAATTTGTTCTACTGTCATTAGTTAATTGTATTAATGTGTGTTGGCATCAAAATAATCATATATTACAATGTAGTTGCATTTCATTTAAGCTTTTAGAGCTTTATATATTGGACATTTTTTCAGAAGTATAGGCGTAAGTCATGCTGGAAATCTCATAGTTAAATAATAGTATTAATGAAAGATTATATACAAAATCTTACAAGATTTATCAAGTATTTCTACATTATTTGTATTTCTACAAGATTCAATGTTGAAAATTCTATTTCTATATGACTAATTAAATAGTATTCTTTACTATTAGCATGTTAAATTGTGTAGACCTGATATATTTCATCAAGGTTACTTCTTTATTTCTATTTCAAATTTGTATAGTTTAAGTCTTGTCTTTTAGAATATCATGTTATTCTTGTAACGATTACAAAACTGAGATTTCATAATGTTTAGATCAAGTTGAAATTGGCTTGAATTATATTATTTATTTAGCTAGGTGTTTTTCTATACTAGGATAAGCTTAAAGCCCATTTTAAGGCTGCAATATATTTTGAGTAATTTAAATCTAACGCGCATGACTCAGCTTCGGCAGTTTGATTGGAACAATTCGCGTCTTATTTGTGTATTAAAGACAATATCTTGCATTTTATCAGTATGAATTTTAAATTTAGTTTTATCAGATTTTAATTGACCAAATCGTTTTAGAAAATCTTGAATTAATTTTTCTGTAATATATTTTGTAATAATTTCATAAAATGATATTTGGCTTTTATATTGCTATTTTACTGCTATATTTTTACCTTCAGAAGTTATTACGATTCAATGTAGTGTGCATAGTTATAAACGAATTAATATTTCATTGTCCTTATAGTAAAGTTTGTTTTGTCTTGTCTTAAAAAAAGGTAACAATTTTCAAAATAAAAAATATTGGCTTTCAACTGGACACAATTAACAACAGATAAAAACCCAAACTTAGAAAAATTAGATTGAATGTATATCAACTTTTAAAGTAAATTTCGCATCAAAATTTAGTCATTAATATTATCATATATATAAATATCATTTTTTCAAATCTTCTCTTAATGCTATAAGTTATGCTTGGTTGTGCAATTACCAGAATACTGGACTTGCAATTGTGGATTCAGCATTTGATTACATAATTCATTGTACCCTTTATACAACTTTAATATTTAATTTATTCACAATAGTTGTACCTAAAAGAAAGCTATACACTGTACTTTTCCTTATCAGTTATGAAACGAAATGGTATCATAAAATTATATCTTTATAATGTCCCCCCCTCTCCGATTTGTCTTTTAATAAAGAAAAACAAAAGAGTTAACATATAATAATCTCCATATTTTTCTTCAAATAAACATTCTACACAATTATTCTCAACATTTCTTCTCATTAAACAACTAACTATAAACTATATATAATACGCATAATATCTATAAATGTTTTTACACAATGAAATTATTAGCAACCAGAAATCAAGTATATCAATTATTGCGCGGAGTATGATTCTAAACAAACACCGTAATATCAATTTATTGCAAAAAATATCTCTATTATAATCACAGTGAACAACTTGCTTTTGAATGACAGATTAATTCGCCAACCCATCGTATTTTCAAATACGGATTAGTTTGTCTCGTATATCCAAATAAAGTCTAGTTACTTTTATGCCATGGTTTTTTGTCGATACCCTTATTGGCAGGAATATGAACGTAGTGACAGGTTGACGGATACTGGCAACCGGTCGTGCGCCAGAAATAGCATTCATTGCCATTTACCGGACCACTGGCTTTGTTGCTGGTTGGTTGCTGTTGCTGTTGTTGCGTCTTTAGTTGTTTCTTATTCGCTTGATGTTGCTGACTGCTACTGGAATACAAAAATGACACGAAAAATAATAACAGTATCACATTATTTTTAATAATATTATATGTATTGTATTTTGATTGTTTGCTATTTTTATGCCCGTTATATATATCCAATTTTTCCGAGTTCAATCAACAACTTCTGTTTTGTTTCAGTTAAGTTCATATAATTTATATAACTGTAACCTATAAGCAAAGAAAGAATATACAGAGAAGAAATACAGAGAATATATGAAATACAACTGAATTTAGAGAATTTTTTCTCTGGCGGCTTAAATTAAGGCTTAATTAAATTAAGGCTTAAATTAAGACTCTGGCGGCTTAAATGTCAGAACTTACGTTTTTAAAAGAGGCTGTTCGATGTTACTTTGAGATGTGATTGGCTTGTCTGGGAACTTTATTAATAAATTCTGACCACACAATTCTGCACCCTAGTATAGATCAAATTATTACTTATATAATTATTGATTATTAATTTATTTGTTATATATAAATATGCTTGACCCGTCAAAAGCTCCAACAAATCGACCCTGAATATCAATTCTTAAGGTTATGGTCTGAATTTAGGGTTAAGATTAAGTAAGGGTTAGTGCTAGGGCTAAGTTTAAGTTTAATTACAGTTATTAAATGAATTAACTGACCATAATATCAGCTTAATGTATTCTGGGCCATTTTATCAGGGGTACTATAAATATAAACTCATTTCAAATTAGTAAAATAAACAATTTAATCATTTCATATGCAATTTATAAATGTAATTGACAGTGTACAAATCAGTTTATCTTTATTTAACATACCTTCATATAATACATTATATACTAGGACAGCTTTTAATAAAGATTTAAATTGAAACCAGATATTCAGTTTTTTTGTAAAACAAACCTGTAATTCTCTCATTGCAAGACCCGCACATTCTTTATCATAAAAATTGACAAAAGCGCAAAATTTCTCACGCAAGCATTTTACGCTCTGTAATTTTCCATACCTAAGCGAATGATAAAGATGTTCATAAAACTGATATTTAAGGCTGATACAGACGTACAGTTCATATAATCATAAATTTTGTTCACTATTGAGATATGATATCAATATCATTTCTCAGTATCAGGAAAGATCATATGTTTTCCATCCAAGTATCGAGAGTAGACATTCAACTAAAAAAGGAAAATCTTTTCTGGGTATAAATTAGAAATAAAAAATTCTACTTTAAAGATTAATAAGTTTTAAGATGATATTGAAAATTTCAAAGAGCTCAGTTTTAAAATGATAATGAAAATAACACAATGATAATGACAACAATAATGGCAAAGACAACATAATGACAATGACAACAACTATGACAACAACAACATAATGACAACAACAGATGACAATGTAAGCAACATATGCAGAGCAGCATAATTTTAGAAGCTAAATTGAAATACAACGAAAGAACTAGCGTAAAAAGAACAAGATGAAATGAACATACTGCGAAAACATATCCGATAGTGTTTCCTGTGAAACATCCGGCAGAACATTACCAATCCAAAGTGAAGCCAATCCCTCAGGATTATGTGGACTAGACATAAAAAAAATAATATAATTAAATAAAAAATATAATTTTTTTATTTATGTCAACAAACCATTTATATTGCATATATCTATTCGTTTTAACAAAGTATATCTTATATATAAATTGTGTGATTGTATATAATATACATCGTATAGCAATTTGATGCTCTTATGGATTATAAAACTGTCGTATTTTTAGATGATCGAGTGTCATATAAATATTAAATATTGACAATTTTCCAGAAGTTGCAAAGTAGCAATTGCTCCACATAAAATAATATCCAGAAAATAAAAAATGCATTCAATTATAATCTATTGTTATAATGATTGATTTACATCCAATGATAGAGAGCAATAGATAGCAGTATACTTAAAAAGGCGTAACCTTAATCTTTGTAATATTAGTATAACAACTATTATTTATATAATATTTAATCATACTGACTTCAATTTGACGACGTTTTGATACTGTTTATTGAGCGCTATCTGTCGCTGCGCTTCTTCATAATGGTGCTGCGGAATCGGTAACAGCGGTGTCTTTTTGTTGTCGTTCTTTGTCGACACTTTTTTTAATTCAATATTTGTTGCAGCGCCATCTTGCAATGAACTAGTAAAACTTGTGCGATTACAAAGTTTCTGATCACCGTTAATCGCTGAATAAGTTGAATCGTTGTGTTGATCTAAAAGAACGTTAGATTGTTGAGCACCATTTGAATGTTGCGCGATACCATTGGACGCGATAGGAGTAATGTTACAGATATTGGAGTCAAATTCAGCATTAGGATTATCTAAAACTAGACAAAGAAATATCCAAAGAACAATTATTAATCGAAACAATTAAAAAATGTAACAATTAGAATCCATGTATCAATGTATTTAATACATTGATAAATAAATCAAATGTATTAATTGTTATTCGAAATATTGAAAAATGTAAGAAATTAATTTTAAATCCAAGTGATTAAATGTGTAGAAAGTTTATAGATAAAAATGATACAAATAGCAAAACGTAAATGAGTTCAAATCAGCCAATAAAAAAGATTAATAAAATTTTCGATTTCATTACATTGCTTGCCAGGTTAACAAACAGGTAGAAATAGATAAATCCGAATGGAAACACTGACAAAAACAAAAATTGAAATGAGCTTAAAATATAATTAAATGTAATAACGTAATAAATTTAATATAATAACGTACAGTGTCCAGACAGTAAGCCATCAAGAGCTTGTTGTAAACTGTCAAATTTTAAAACGGCTTGTTCTGATTGATGTTTACTAAAACCCATTTCCTGTATAACAATAAATTAATGGCAAAGTTTGACAAATTTATTTAATTATTACAATCTTAATTTAAAGGTGATAGTAACTTTTGTGACAGTTTCCCGAAACATTTTTTAATTTTTTAACATTTGTTAAACAAATTTTTATTTGCATAAATGTTCAAACTAGTAACTTTCTGTATATTTAAACGTTATATAATTTTAAACTATTATTTATTAGTTACAATTACAAGTGAATAAAGTTAGAAACTAGTTTACCATGAGTTGATATGTTCTGACTTTATTTAATTCTTGTTTCGCATCGATACATTTGCTATCGAGTTTTAAAACTTGCATAAAAGCTTCTTCAGACTTTGAATAATTCTAAAAGAACAATAAATCAGTCAGTTAATTACAAAATCAATTAATTCAGTTAAATATAAATAGCATTGAATTATTTCATTATGTCTAGTAATAGACTGTTTTATTTTGCTTGCAATTTGCATTACATCAACACAAAAACTATTTGGTGACAATGAATTAATAACATAATATCAGTATTCAATCAAACAAGAAACCAAGTGATGATTATAACACTCAACTATTAATATAATTCAATAAATTTCTTACTTTCAGATTGCTAGTTTAACTAACTAATATCTACTAACCATTCAATAAAATTGTACTTAATTTGTCAAAATTTGAATTCTTGCAAAAATTCAATTCAGTTGAATAACAAGTCAAATAAAACTACATTTTGTTAAATAACTAACTTTACAACAAAATTGGTAACATTTTATTCTATAAATGAAAGCGGGCCAATTATGAATATTTCAAATTTTCAAACATCTTACAACGAAGATAAAACAAAATAAATTAATAACAAAATTGACTAACTTTAAGACTAGCCAATGCGATTCCTTGCCTAAAGTATCCCTTCGACCAATCAGGTGAGAGCTTTATCGCTTGTTGAGCATCCAACAGAGCTCTATGAATAAAACGCGAGGCAAAAATTAAAATATTTTAAAATTTTAAATTTTATTCCAAAATAGCTAAAAACTACATATTAGCAAAGATTAACAATTCTATAAAACTGTAACCTAGACGTTCAACGCTTTCACTCTTTAAATTAACAAGAAGCCTAAATTGACTGCTACATCAGAGATATCATTTATACAACACGTTAATCCAAGATATTAAATTAGATTATAATCATTTATGTAAATAAAGCTAAATGCCTACTTTCCATGTTCACCTAGCAGTTCGTAACAGTACGATCTGTTACCAAAAAACCTAAAAGGCATTCAACAAAAAACAACCGCAGTGAATGCAAGATATTAAAAAAATATTGAAGCAAAACACAATAAAGAAAGTGAAAATATATAACAGAGAAAAATAAATAAAGGCACAGAAAAACTAAAAGCTCATTTATAGATAAGATTAAGCTCATCACAAAAGTCATTCAGATTAACTCGCGAATCACATGTCATATTGAGTTAACATCATATATACTTTAAAAAAAAAAGTGAACAGAAAATATATCTTATTCTTATTTCATATCTTAGTTAATAAACGATTTTATTTTTTATTAATTAATGTCACATTAACATAAAATGTAAAAGTAGCTTGATTCGATATAAGTTCCAGAAGAAAAAGTTTCAATTTAAAATTTCTATTTATAAAAAGTATTAACAACGCAACGCACTTAAATTCCGCAGGATTTAACTGAATAGCTTTTGTGAATAAATCCACAGCTTCCTGATATTGGCCTTGACTAGCATAAGCATTACCTTCAACTGAAGAAATCACCAGAACATTGTAATTAAAACAATATTACAAATATTGTTTGTAGTATTGTTTGTAATATTGTGTGACAATCTTATCAAGATTGTCACACTTGTAATTGTCATATATTCGCAATAAAAAGTACAATTTAGACTTTAAAAGAAGTAAATACATGATGTCAAAATGTATTAATATGTACTTCCTTCGAGATTGACATTGTTTTCAATAAAGTTGAACTGATAAATTATTATTCAAAACAAGAAACTAAGCTAATGATCATTGAATATATGCGACTAAATAAAATAATATTTTTTATTTAATCAGATATTAAATAATTATACAAATATAACATTACTTACTAGCATATTGCCGACTTTGAATTAAAATTGAATCATTCCTAAATCCTAACTGTAAGTAACACAGGCAAGTAACAAACTTCATTACTATTAAGGATTTATTTACAACTTTGCATTACAAGTACAATGAAACAAAATATAATTCTAAATATCCCAATTTTCATAGTTATAATAAATTTTTCCCATTATATTTTATACAATCATTCTGGAAGAATAAATATGGATCTAAATGCATAAATATATGGTTCAATAATCTCATTAAATTAATGATCATCAATAAGATAGACTCTGACAATATTTAGTGGACTTTGCTTACAGTAATGCGTTCATTCATCATTTGATGCACTCAGTTCACAAAACTGACATCATCTTAGACTTTGTCTTGTTATGATCTAATACTAATGTTATAAAATTCTATCATCATCTGTCGCTAAATAAGCTCTTTTACAAAAATGCAACACTAAGCAAAAAAACGAGTAATTTTTTTATATAATTAATTTTTTCGAAAAACAAAGTTTTAACCGTCATGTTCTTTATATTATGCACCATTCAGAGATATGACCTAAAATAAATATACTGCGTCTATTTTCATTCTGTTTAATGTGCTACAAAAATTAACTTTCAATTTGTTGCCAGATTCGTTTAATTCACTAATCATAATTTAAGTTATAACTCTTTAAAAAAATATTTTCATACTATCTTTTAAACATTTAGAATTAGAGAAAATAGAAGATATTATACCGAATCTGAACTATCATGACAATGATAATTATGCGATGAAGTTAAATTTGATTTATCAATGTCGGATTTTAATGTTGTAGCTTTGCTGTTAAAGTCTTTTTCTTGATCCTGGATTATTTAATAATATTTATTCATTAAATAATGCTCCGCATCTAATTCTTATCAAACTTAATTTACACCAATTTAATGTTTATCAATTTAATATTTATTTGCTATATTTATTCAAACTATTAACTTTATGTTTATTATATTGCTTTTATTATGTCAAATTGCACTGCTATATTCTGTATACTTAATATTTTTAGATAATTAAATATGTACATTTTTATTCATAAGCAAGAAGTTTATATAAACTACACAAAAGCCTATACAAAATAAAGAGACTTATATTGTGAATATCAATTCAAGAAAAACGCGCATAAGCAACAGATCAGCTACACATAACACAATGCTTCATCAAATAAAACACCTGGTAGTTAAACGCAATAAATTATACAATAAAAATGATAATTTAAAAAATAAAATTATACTATTTTAATCATTTTTATCTTTTGCCATGACTGAGATTGGAATGATAACCCGTTGGTTAATAAGAAGAAAATCTAACAACTGATTTGTATGCAAAGATTTTAAAAATCAAAAGAAAATAATATACACTTACTTCAGCTTCAGATTTTGATACGGCTGATTCAGTTTCTGATCTACAACAAAACAATATTATGTAAAACATATTTATATTTAAACAGCGAAATACACAAGCAAAAATGTAGAATTATTGTATTTATACATTCTATATTATTATTATACCGGGCAATAATTATATAAATATATTGAAGTTTAGTAATCTGTAATATCAACTCACTCTTTGATTTCTTCAGTTTTTTTTAATTTTGCTGTTTTAACTTGAACCTTTCCATTTTTCTTTGAAGCCGTTTCCTGCAAAAAAATAAAGTATAATATAACTAACAATTACATATTACATTTAATTACATATTACATTTAATTACATTCTATTAGATTGTATTTCATAAAGACTAGAATTCAAAGATATCTTTAATTCACGTTGTGATAAATGTAAACTAATTATTTACATAAATACGCACAATTTAAAAACAAAAATTAACAAGGGTTAGAGCGAGTGTGATTTAATAAAAATGCTGGACATTTATCAAAATACTATCCCGCTAAAACATTCCAAAAGCAGATTTTAAATTTCTCCTTCTTTATTATAGATAATATCAAGTGAACAATTTGTTTAAAAATTTGTTCAAAAAATATTATTAATACATTTTACTAAATATTACTTTTGTAATTAACATTTGTACATTAACATTAACATTTGTAATAGTCAAGAATTTATCGCTTAAACTAATTTCCATCTTAAACAAAAAATTACAATCTCAACACAATTATTCCGATTTTGACTCCAATCAGAAATGAGAAAAGAAATCACTTGGTGTTTCTTTTGACGTTCCACAGCTTCTTTTTCTAATCGTTTCTTTTCTCGACGCAGTTTCTTCTTTTCTCGACGTTTCGCTAATTTTCGTTTCTTTTGTTCCTCTTCCGTTATTAATTGATTCGCTAGATGTTCTCTTTGCTGAGTAAAATAAAATTATTTAGTAAAGAAATTAAGAAAAGAAAATTCATTACAAATATTTTTTTAAATCATTCTTTACAAAGAAAAGTCAATTTATTAAAACAACGTATAAATAGATATATCAATGGGTTAAGGTCTTTGATTTTGATCCATTATAAATTAATCTAAATAATATAAAAATAATAATCTAATAAAAAATCCACAGAATCCATATTTTGAATATCAATTACAAAACTGAATCTAAGAATTACAGTCTCGTAAATTTTAATTATACGCGTTGCTTTAATTGAAATAAATGATTTAACATTTAATAACTGTTGACATTTTTAAGAATTTCTCGTAAAAGTTTCAAATTATTTACTTCAGCAGTTAGAACGTTGCAAAAGTTTTCATTTTCTTCATCGGAATCTAAAGAAAAATTAATCTGACAAATTAAATATACCAAAAATGCCCAAATGTTTTTAGTCTATAATAGTTATTAAAATTGCATATAATAAAAGAAATTTTCATCTGCAAGTATAAAAGAAAAGAGAGCAAATCTAGAAATTAGATTTTAATTAAGCTATAAATTTAATTACATTTTTAAGCATAGAAGAAAACAGACAAAAGTTTCACAAATCTATAATATATAAATTAAACATCACAAAGCTACAATAACAGAATTATGCATCGTAAAGTAAAAATTTGTTAAAGTAAGTAGAGCGCTCGACTCAAACGCAACAAATCCAGGTTCGATTCTCATTCATTCTTACTATCGCACTACCTCGCTGCACCCTTTAGTAAGTCAACTAACATGACAGCTAAGTTTGAGACATCCTTTATACAATAAGACGTTATCTTCGTTATGATAAATATTAATTTTAACAAATAATGTAAAATATAAAAAAAGCGACAACCTCGTTTTTTCCGTATTTTATTTGTTCCGTGACTGAACATATAAAGTAAATTATTTTCATCATCGTCCGATGATGACGAGTTATAGATTTCATCATCCGATGAACTGTATAGTTCATCCATCAAAGCTGAGTTACAAAAATGACATCAATAATTAAAACTAAAAAATATCCGAAACTCTACTTTAATTTCAATCATCTCATATATAAAATCTAACTCATTCGCGTTTTCATATGTAATCTTTATTAATATCGTCACATTAGCCCAGGAAATATATTTACTGGTATAAAGTTATATAATAGAAATATACAATAATCATGAGTTGAATAATTATAGCTTAATATCACATCAACACAAAAGACTAATTTGTGAGCGTGTGACACGCTCTGGATGCATAAAATCAAAAAAAAAATTTGCAACACAATAACTATATTTTAAAATATATACTATATCTATAATTTTGCACTATTTTATTGCATCAAATTAAAGCAATCGTTGCGGAGTAGAATCAAATGATTATAGAACAGTGGACCGCGATGCTTGTATTCAAACAATGCAAATAACAAATATATACAAAAAAAAAATTACAGAAATAATTCTAAAAAGTTCAACGCAGACTAAACTGGTGCTTGACTAACCTTTAGATCTGTTAGGAAAAAATGTGTTTAAATAAATCTCTCTCATTTCTTCCTATTAAAAAAAAACTTAAATATCTTCACGTGTACTAAATTGCAATAAAATAAATTGATAAATAAAATAAATAAATTGATAAATAAATAAATAAATTAATAAATAAATTGATAAATAAATTGATAAATAAAATAAATAAATTGCAATAAAACCAGCCAATAAAATTAAACAATTTTTAAAAATAAATCAAACTTCAAGAAAATAAACAAATATTTAAAACAATTATTTTACACTGAGGGTGAAGCGGTTAATATCTCAAAATAAAACCTTAAAGTCTCGAGTTTGAAACCCGGATCGCAAATTTTTACACACTTGCAGTATATTTAACAACTTTATTTTCAACTTTATCCGTTATCGAGTCAGTATAAAATAAATAACAGAATTATTATGAAATTAATTTCAATATTTTTTTATTACATCCACTTTATATCTCTCAGCCACTAAATGAACATTAAGTTTTATAAAAAAAATACTATTAAAAAATCATCAACTTACCGGAGACATTGAAACTTTATCATTCGACGAATCGAGTCTTTTATATGCCTGGCTTATTTTCTGAAAATTCTGTAAAAATGATCAAATATCTCAATAAAACTTCATCCTTGTAGTTCAAAGAAATAATCTCACCATAACCCTTTGTCCAAAAAAATTGAAAAAAAATTCTCATCACTATGTTTCTGATGACACAACTAGTTCATTGAATTAAACATGTCAAAAAATACTAAATACATAAATTAAATGTCATTAAATACCAGATGATGCGATATACAAAATATACGATATACAATACACGATATAAGCAAAAAAATTGAAAATAATAAAGATCGACACTTCTGACAGCATACATAATAATATAACATGGATATTAATATAACAGATTCAATATTAAACTCAACGCTTAAAATAAGCTATATCATATAAAAATAATAAAACAACTTTAAATGAACTTACTTTCTGCGCTTCTACGCTATTTTTTGGATGTTTATCTGGAAACCATTTCTGTGCTAATCGCTTATAACTTGTTCTAATTGAATCAACATCGGCTCCTAATTATAGAACGTGAAATGTTAAATATTAAACAGCACAAATACATTAGAAATTA
>JAQIXG010003194.1:0-15509 GCA_034700105.1 Oconnorella tubifera
TCCTGGAGACGGCCTCGAGGCCGTCCAAGAAAAACATGGCTGAAACAGATCGAGGAGTCCGGCTGTCTATCTATATCACAGGCGCAGAGCTCAGCACTGGATCGGCTGGTTTGGAGGACGCTACGACCCACGCTGATCTCGCGCAACAATGAATAAATGATTAAAAAACGTATTGAATAACTTTAATTAATATCGTATTAAAAATGTTGTTATATGTTGAATGAATTTTTCAAAAGTACCTTCTATTCCCTCTATACTCGCCCCCATGCATTACAATATATGTTTGCCTTCAATTGAGAATAGTTGCTCGGGGTACAAGGCCGAATTAAGCAAGTTTTATATTTACTGTCCTAAACATATGGGCTATACTTTGCAGTGGCAAAGCCACGGGGTTGTTTAGGGTTGTTCAAACAACCCCACTTCTGAAAAAAAAATGACCCACGCAATTCGTACAGATCCGGATACTTTTTTATAGTGGGGGGAGGGGGTATGCTAGTCTGTCAAAAACTTAAAAGGTATTAAAATTATCATAAATCATTTATGATAATTTTAATACCTTGTAAGTTTTGAAACTCGTATATCGTACGTAGTCTACATAGTCTGTCATCATTAAATTAATATACCTCTAAAGAATTCCTCCAAGCTGTGATATTACGATTGCTAATGAATTATGAAATTTGTAAGGGTGTTTCGGATACGAAAATGCTGCACTAATATCAATATCATCACACCGATATCGGTGCCGATATCGATGCCGATAACACTAACATCATTTATTCAATTTTTTTAAACAACCCCACTTGCCATGAGATGGCTTCGCAACTGCTACTTTGACAGGGGTCACTTGTCCCAATTAAATAAATCTTAAATTTACTGTTATAGACACAGGGGCTACTTTCATGTCATTAAATTTTAGGACTGACATTTCTTGCCAAGCTCGAGGTGGTATACATGTTTCATGTTAATATCAATTAAGACATAATATCAGTTATAATCATCATAATATCTATTAAGTTCAATTAAATTTAAATAAATGCATAAATACATTCGAGTAAATCACTAAGAGATTTGTTTGTTATCACATCAGCACAAATGCGTCTATTTAGTGACGAGTTTTAATAAATTACGTATGTATAAATTAAGCGATGAGTGAACGATGGACAGATCATTCAAGACATGAATGAGAATAAAATTATAACATTTTACTAAAGAGTGCAGCAAGTTGACGATACAGTGATAGTACGAAGGAATCGAACCTACACTTACTGGTTTCGAGTCTTGTACACTATTACTATTAAAAATGTATATTCATATTTCTCAAATTTTTATCCCCTCCCATCCTTTCCCCCTCCCTCCTCCACCCATAAACAGCAAGGATTTCAAATTTACCGATATTGCTGTATTGAAATAATTTAAAGTAGAAATTGTTAAATAATTTTAGATCTAGGTTCAAAAAATACCTCTTTGCCAATTTTAGAAGATCCGCACAATAAGGAGCTAAAATATTATTATTGGATACATTTAGTTTACACAAACAACAAGATAAAAATAAGTATACACAAAATTTCTGATCTGTAGCCTATTACTTTGGTTACTCCACTAACAAAATATTCTCCTCTCGTTGCCCCCCCCCTTATCCCTTCCCTAACCCCCTCCCCCTTCCATACCCACCTCCTCTAACCCCCCCCCCCCATAACCTCACCTTAAATTGATATATAGTGGCGCCACTGATTATTTAATTTTTGAAGATTTATAGTGTTTGATCATAAATTAGAAAAAACAAACTATTTTAAATTTAATCTTCAATTGATCTTTATATTTAAATCGATGAAATCATTTGACTTCAAAGTTCTATCTCATAATTAAATAAATTTACAATCATTAACACGAAAGATATAAAAAAGCTCAAAGTTAGAGATTGTATAAAATAAATATCAAGTGCAAAAAAATTTACACGGGAAAGAAAATCAAAAAAAATTAACGATCGGGGGGTGGGGGGCTTAGGAGGAGATGACCAGAAATTTGATTATCGATGAGGTGGCAGCTGGTATTTTTCGCGAGGGGGGTGTGATCATAATATTATTAAGAGGTTATTTTATTTAACATCTATTTTATATTACATCAATACAATATTACATTAGTGTAATATTACACTACTGTAAGATAAATGCACGATAAATACAAATATACAATATAAATACAGTCTGTTAAAACCGTGGGGCAGATCACATGTTTTATTTATAGGAGGGGAAATTTTTTCTTAAATATTTATAATCAAAATTTACTTAATGTTAAAAAATAATAAGTCCGAAGATTGAATAATAAGTTTCAAGATTTGAATAAGTTTGAAAAATGCGCACCCCAGTTATTTTAGTTAGGGTGCATGTGCCTATTAGATTCCACCCTACAGGGTGTTTAACATAATGGATTCAATAAACATTCACAGAAATCGAACCTGGATCTTTCAGGTCAATGTCCAGTGCTCTACCTATTCGTCTATCGAGTTCATTGACACTATTAAATCGATATTATTTACGATTTAAAAAAAAAATTGTGGGACCAAAATCTTCCCTACTCCCCCTTACACACCCCTATTAAAATAGATACAGTTTTAGATATTATATAACTGAATGATTCAGTTACATCGACATGAGCTGATTAAAACTAGAAAAGTGAGAAGTGACGACAGATTTGACAAAGTACTCAAGATTTCAAGTTCAACATTTCAAAATGGAAATGTTGATGATATTCGGTTTGCTGATTCTCATTGCCAACTGTTATGCGGGTATTTAATTTTATTTATTTACTTATTTAATTTCTGTTTGCTTATTTACTTTGTTAATTATATTTAATTTGTTTGTTCTTTTAATTTTATCTGTTTATTCCACTTGTTTATTTATCACCGCAAATAAAATGTTAGTACAATTTAAACAATTCATAAATGTCAATAGTTTAACTTTCAAAACTTACAAAATTGTGAAATAAGTCATTGATGATGACGATAATGACGATGATGACGATGATAAAGATGATGATAATGATGACGCTGATGACAACGATGATGATATTTACTGCAGATGTCCAGTGCGGTTCCGTTTCATTGAACCGTAAAGCCAAACTGAACCCTAACATCATAGGAGGCAAGGAGTCCCGGGCCTTTATTTGGCCCTGGCAAGTAAGCATGCACTTTCCTATTCGCAAGGGGGGCAAGCAGCAGCACGGGTGCGGGGGGTCCATCATTGCAAAAGATTGGGTACTCACCGCCGCCCATTGCATGTAAGCAATAACGCATAATTTAATTTTTATTTATTTTTTGAGTATTAATAATATACAATTATTTTTATTACTTTATAAAGTATTCATAATTTATATTTATTTTTATTTATTAATTAATTATAATTACTAAATTACATATTGCACATTGCTTATAGCACATTACTTTTAAGTAATAACTGATAATTAATTTATAAATTTATTGTTATTTGCTGTTAATTTAGTTATAGTGTAAATAAAGACATTTCATACTGTGCTTTTTTATATTTTCTCTGTAACTGATTCTATTTGCTCAGTAACTGATTATATATTCTCTGTAACTTATTTTACTTGCTCCGTAACTGATTTTAATCGCTCTGTAACTTATTTCACTTGCTCTGACTGATTTTATTAGCTCAGTAACTGATTATGTTTTCTCTGTAACTGATTTCATTTGCTCTGTAACTGATTTTATTTACGATGTAACTAATTTTACTTGCTTTGTAACTGAGTCTGCGCTGTAACTAATTCTAATCGCTCTGTAACTTGTTTATTTGCTCTGTAACTGATTCTATTAACTCCTTCAAAGATTATTGGCTAAACAGTTAAGCATAGGACTGGGTTACAACAAATCCAGGTTCGATTCCCTATTATGCTAGCTGAATATTTTACTCTGCACAATTTAGGGTGCAGCGAGCAAAAGATTCGGTTAGTATTTCATGTACTTATCTCAAATTTGCTTTGGTCTGTGCTTTTCATGTGATTTTAGTAATTTTAATTACCAACTCTAAATTTGTTTACAGGTATCATGCCAATCATGGTTTAATCAATAAATCTGATTTTAAAATCTTTGCGGGTAAACACGAGAGAGGTACCACTGAGTCTGGCCAGCAGGAGTTCCATGTCAAGGAAATTTTCATTCACGAGCAATATAAAGAAACAACCCAGGCCTTTGATATAGCCTTGATTAGGTTGAGCAGTAACGTTGTGTTCGGTAAAACGGTGAAACCAGTTTGTGTGGCGAAACAGGACGCGAGTGTGGGGACTTCGTGTGTGGCAACGGGGTGGGGGAGGACTGAAAGTAAGACAGAGAGAGAGAGAGAGAGAGAGAGAGAAATAGAGAGAGAGAGAAATAGAGAGAGAAAAAGCTTTAGTCCAATTTAATCTGTTAAATTGTTTCTGTACTGTTAACTTGACATTAACAATTACATTAAACATTCTACATTTTACTTTCACACATCTCTGTTTTTTGCCAGATAATTATTTTTCAGGCAAAAATAACATATAGAAATATAATTATTATTATATTTAAAAATATATCAATTTTCTACAGAGGGCAATCCCAGTATGAAGCTGCTCGAAGTCTATTTGCCCATTATAACAAATGCCAAATGCAAGAAGCAATACAGTGACTCCTTGATAGTGGACTCCATGCTCTGTGCAGGGGGCCTTAAGGAGGGAGGGAAGGACACGTGTGACGGGGACTCCGGGGGCCCCTTTGTCTGTCAGGATAAGGCCACCAAGCTGTGGTACTTGAACGGGTTGACCAGTTTTGGTTCGCGGAGGTGCGGGGAGGCGGAGAAGGCGGGGGTGTTCACGAGGGTGACTAGTTATAAAAAATGGATCGCGGACAAAACGGGGATAAAAAAATTCGCGGGTAAATTTTGGGATTTTTAAATCTCTGCATATATTTTAATTTTTTTGAGGTTTTTTTTGGTTGAATTGTATTCAGTTATAAGAGATAAGTCTTCAGTGAACTTTTGACTCATCACTCGGATTATACTCACACAAATAACATTTCATTAACAAATTTTCCTGTGCTGATGTGACGTTGGCAGGCCTCAAAAAACGTGTATATTTTGAAATAATTTTCCGATGAAATTTCTAAGCTATTTTTCATTAATGATAATTATTTTTTTGTTTCAGATTAAATTCGCAGCAAATGAACCAAAAGAGAAATTTTCAAGGACATGATATTGCTCTGCTGTAATAAATTGTAAATTAAATATATTTTTAATCAACATATTATATTACTTTTGCTGTAATTTCACGCTGTCATACATTCGTAATGTTTTAACCCAAACTCTAACCTTAACTCTAACCCTAATCGTAATAGTTCAGATATGGAAAATGCAGAAAATAAATAAATAATACATTTGAATTCGTTGATTAGTTTTGAATAAATATCAAATTTAAATTTAAAAAAATAGTTTAATACTTTAGGGGGAGAGACTGAAGGGGTTATAATCGTATTTAAGGTAATTTTTTTATCAGTGTTACGTGTGTCAGTGTAGTGGTACCCCCCCCCCCCCCGGCCCTTACAATAATTTGTGATTCTTATAGTAGAAACAATATAATCAGTCAATTTTTTGGAGGAAATTCCCCCAAACTTATTAAAGTCATTCCAGTGGCAATGATTTAAAATCATTTGCCACTAGGCCTACTCCTCTGTTCGCTGACGGGTGGTCACACGGGAGGGATACCCAGGGACACGGTGAGATTAGGGCCCGAGTTTCACGTTGAGGGAACCGGGAGCATATATATGTAGTAGAAAAAATACAGAAAAAAGTCGCATGTAAAAGTATAGGCCTACTTTCACAAATGATCTGATGATATTTTCGCTCTATAGAGAAAAACGTTATCAGAAAATTGCGTGAAAAACTTTAGGTGCCCGGGCTAGTCCCCCCTAGGGACAAATTTTGTAACAGTAACGTACTAATGTGTCTCAGACGTAGTTGTTAATTAAGCGTCTTACTAAAGGGTGCAGCAAGTTAGAGAAATACTGAGCTATACGAGATTTGAACTGGTACTTAACGCGTCTGAGTTCACAACTCTACCACTTAAACATTTACTTCAAATTGTAAATATTGCACGCAATAACTGCTTTATTAAGTTTTAAGCTATTTTGATTTTAGCTTAAAAAACAGACAAATTAACTCTCCATAAAATAATAAATTAAAAGTTTTAATTTAATTTATTATAATTGAAAGCAGTGGCAGAGCCAGGGAGGGGGGGTTGTGAAGGTAATGTCGTCACTTATTTTTTGAGAGGAAACCCCCCCATTTGTGAAATTCTGGCTCCGCCACTTGGTCAATGATAAATTAAAAGTTCATATAAATTACCTTCAATTGTTAGAACCCTCCGCCCCCCCCCCCCCCCCGTCGGATACGCCACTGATTTGAATAGTACTGCTATTATAATTAAATTATTTATCAATCAAATCATTTTATGATAAAAGAAAGCACGATTCAACTGGTTCAAAGTATCACACTTCTCCAATAATTAAAGAACAGTTTAAAAACAGTTCAAATTATACATTTAGTGATCGATTAAATAAAATAATTTAATAAATCGATTTATTTATTAAATTCGACTTCAGAGTTTAAAAATGTTCTATTTTTTAAAGTTTAAAACAATTAAAAGTGACAATGTTGCAACAAAGGAATGAAAACTTTTGAATTTAAGAGTTACATTAAGTGCAGTAATCTAATGACAGGTTAAATATATAAATTAAAAGTGGTGTGACTGGGAAGGGTGGGGGTTGGGCGATAACTTCACCACTACAATTTAAGTTTTAAAAAAAATTAGCTGTAAATAATAAAAAAGTAGATTGTTATTATGAATTCCAAATAGTGTATTAACTAAAAACGCAATACTTGCTGCACCCTTTATTAAGACGCTTAAATTTACTGCTGCGTCTCGGTCATTGTATATGTAAATTGATATTTTATTTAATAAAAATTCTGCCTAATATAATTAATAATTATTATAATTATTATTATTGATTAATTAATAATGTTATATTTCATAATAATGTTATATTTCAAGTCACTTTTCAACCATTTTATGCTGAATAATTATACAACAATTTAAAATCTCACATCATTTTCAGCAAAATTATAAACCCCCCCCCCCCCTTCCCCCAAATTTAGATTCTTTGCTATGAGCCTGAGGAAACTAAATGAAAAAAGACGAAAATGAGAACAAAATAATTCATATTTAATTTATATTGTCAGTAGATCAGACTTTAGAATGCATATAAGGGGAATCGGCGGCCGATTTTTTCAAATTTAGAAAAGTATTTCAACTTTTCAACATTTCAGCATGGCGATGTTGACTTTGTTCTGTTTGCTTGTTCTTGTAGTCAACTGTTACGCAGGTTTGTATCTTACCTCGACTCTTAACGTCACATCAGCACAAAATTGTATATATTAACATGATTTAATAATAGTAGTTATAGTATTATAATTCAATGTAACAAGTTATATACAGGGTGAGGCAAAAATATGTAGCCAAAAAATAGATTATATTCATGACGTTAAAAGATGTAAAAATAATCCAGTGCATAAGCATTAACTGGTACCCCAACAAAATGGTACCCCTAATGCAGTAACCCGACAAAACGGCCTGTCAATTCATTTAAAAACTCTAACCCATATCTAAGAGTTAACAGTCGGGGCCGATTTGTCGGGGCTGTTTTGACTGGTGAAGGCCCGTTAGAGAAGTGGTTAGAGCGCTGGATTGAAAATTAACAGGTCGATGATTGAATCTGGGATAACTCACTATTTATCTAACTAGCTGCACCCTTTATTAAAACTCTTAATTCGACAGCTTTTGTCTGAGACATCGTTCATATAATACTCTAATTCAGACGTACACTTAACTTGCTGCACCCTTTAGTAAGAGGCTTTTTTGGATCAAGGCATTGCCCTAATGTTTGTACAGAGATCCAGTGTGGTACTGTGCCACTGAGTAAACGAAACAGTAAACTGAAGACCAACATAGTGGGGGGCAAGGAAGTCATTCCCTCCATCTGGCCCTGGCAGGTGAGCATCTATATGCCGACCACTAAAAGTCCAGAACTGGTGCACGGTTGCGGGGGGTCGATTATTTCCAAAAATTGGATCATAACAGCGGCCCATTGCGCGTGAGTATACGTAATATTATTGAATATAGGAGTAGATTTTGTGACGGGATACACTAGAGAAATTTTACCAGACATTTTATGGATATTACTCCGGATTTTTTGCTGGAACTTTTTTCTAGTATGTTTTATAATACATTTTCCCGGTCGTTTCCCGGACATTTTCGAAGATATAATGCCAGAAAGGACACTTTCCATTATATCCAATCTTATATATAATCCATATAATCCCATATAATCTATACATACATATTCCCATATATATTCACATATAATCCCAGAAAAAAGGTCCTCATATGAGAACAAATGCTACCCTCGTGAAACCACTGAAAATCGAGTTTTAGATATGTACACTTTAAATTAATTTTCCTTGTAGATACTATGTCAATCACAAGATCATCAAAAACTCAGACTACAGGATTTTCGTGGGCAAACATGACCGAACCAGAACAGAATCCGGTCAGCAAGTGTTCGGCGTATCAGAAGTTATCATACACGAGAAATACGTGTCAAAGAAAGTGGACCATCTTTATGATATAACTTTGATGAAGTTGAATGATAGTATTATATTTGGGCGTACAGCCAGACCGGTGTGTTTGCCAAAAAATGATGTGGCGGTTGGAACGTCTTGTGTGGCGACAGGGTGGGGGTTCACGGAAAGTAAGATGTGGCTTGTTGATAAAGTTTATTTAAGATATTGTAGTAGTTGTAGGAGTAGACTTAAAATAAATGTAACTTACAAAATATGCAATCTAAAATACGTTTACAATTCTTGTTATTTCGACATGGCTATAAACTTTTACTTGAAAATAAATGATAGAAATTATTTATTGTATTTTTTTAGCTAACGCATAATTTGATCCAGAACAAATTGTACAAATCGTTTAATTTTTTAGATTTTTAACTAATTAAACCTTTAAATGAAATTAATTTAAATCTCAATATGACTGACGTGTATATTTTAAAACTATTTAAATTATTTTATTTATTTAACAAACGTATTAATCGACTGCACGATTTTGAAAATAATAGAGTGGACTTTAAATTTTAATAAAAGTATATATTATTAATCATTAATATACTGTAACATTTCTTAAATAAATATGTTTTCTTTAATCGTTTGTATAATTTCAGAGAAGCTATCCGCAAATGAAGTTCTATTAGAAGTATATCTGCCTGTCATATCAAACGCTCAATGCAAGAAACAATACAACGTGCTCCAGTACAAAACCGTCACCATAGTCGACAGTATGTTGTGTGCCGGAGGCCTCAAAAATGGAGGGAAGGACACGTGCAACGGGGACTCAGGGGGCCCCTTTGTCTGTCAGGATAAGGCGACCAAGTTGTGGTCCCTGGCCGGGTTGACTAGTTTTGGAGCGGCCAAATGCGGGGAGGCGGGGACCCCGGGGGTGTTTACTAGATTGACTAGTTATAAAAAATGGATAGCCGATAAAACAGGGATTACAAAATTTGGAGGTAATATATTGAAAATATTAATTGGGGGAGGGAGAAATTTTTTGCGTGATTGTATTTTAAAAATTAAAAATTATAAAAAATATATTTTTATTGCATTTTAATAATAATTACTATAATCTTGTAGAATGATATTGTAGGACAACATTTAGACTAATTTGATGATTTATAACATTATGGTTATTCGTGATGTTCATAAAGTAAATAAAATGGCGTCATTTTACTACTTGAATGACGTCAGAATTTAAGCTTCTTGCAAAAGGAGGCAGTAAGTATTGCAAAACTGAGAAAAACTCAACCCAGGATATCTCGGTTCCGATTTCGATTCTCTAACCAATTCACTAAAAGAATCATTAATAATAATAATAACTAAAATATCAATTATAGAGAATAAAAACGTTTTAGTCTGTAACTTTTATTTTCAACTATTTTAATCTGGTTAGAATGTATAAACATCAAACTATAAATAACCACCTCCAGCAAAAAATCCCACTAAACTAGAAAATAGAGTAATATTATAATACGCTTCATTTTTATCTATTTTACAAAATCACAGCAGTTTGTCGCTGTTTTAATTAATTCATTAGTGCATTTATTTGTATGTTTGTATTTTTCAGACTAAATCACATCAAATGTAGCGAGTCTCGATCAGAGAAATTGTCAAAGTCATCCTTCAAATAATTAATTAATTAAGTATTCATTAATTACTAATATTAATTGTTACATAATTAGTATTTAATTATTATTTTATTATTTTATTTGAAAAATAAAGTGAAGTGTAGGCCTTTATAAATATAAATAATGTCATTATAGTAGAGAAAAACTTGAAAAAATAGTAAGCCTATTTTTTAATTAAAAAGTGAAATTACGGGTGCCGTACGTTAACCCCGTAATTTCACTCTGGGGGGGTCCCCACCCCTCCCCCCCCCCTGGGGGGAGGGGTGGCAACCGCTCCCTCCCATATCTCCCTGCCTTCTAAAGACTAATTTTTATTAATAAATATTATATAAAATAAATCTATAAATATTTTAAGCATTTGAGATTACATATTTACTGTTTTTAAATTAAGTTGCACCAAAAAAAAAGTAAATCGATGAATTAGATAAAATAATGTAGGCCTATCAAAAGTTATTTTAATAAATACTTTGCACTCAATGTAAAATATAATTTTGCAAAATTAAATCGATTATTCAATAAAATCAAAATTCTGCAATATTTCACTTCAAAGGCTAGCTTTCACGGTCTGTTATAATATGTTTATAAATTTTGAAGTGAAAGAATTAGTCAGATTCTACTTATTGTAATAAATGTTAAGATTTATGTGTAATACAACATGTACATATTATATAACATAAAACCGTCGTTTTCTGTAAAGAATTAAGTATTTTAATTTATATACCATTATGATACAAAATTAGTCTCCTAACTAATTAATTGATTTATAAATAAAAGTTAAACAAATATCTTTCAAACTCAATCGTCAATTTGTTGAGTTTCGGCAACCGCAAAATTCAAATCTTTAACATAAAAACTTTTACATCAAATGGGGATCATAACAACCACAACCCCCCTGCTGGGCTACGCCAGTGAAAGGACTACTAACACTACATTATTTCAGAGTAGGCCCCCAGGCTAAATATTTATTATTTATTTATCTATCAGTATTTTGTTACACTAAAAAAATTATCCATATATAAAATATTTGTTTTTAAACATATTAAAATACTGTAGTGTTTTGAAATAAGTATTATCTACTTATATTCAGTGGACAAATAAAATGAAAGTTTTAAGTTTTTTACGAGTTTCACTATTTCTCTTAATTATCAATCTCTTTCACAAAGCTACAGGTTAATATATATATTTTTATTTTATTATAGTTATAGCATTCATTTTTCAAATGTTATTCAAATGTTTACTTACTCGGTTGACTCAGCCGGCCATATTTCCGAGGTCGGTGAAATGAGTACTTATTATTAGAATTGATTGACAAACATGATAGAAAAAATTAAGGTATATTTGCTAAAGAGCGCAACAAGTCTCAGAAGTAGCTATCAATTTAAGCGTCTTACTAAAGGGTGCAGCAAGTTAAGTGATGTCTCAGACGTAGCTGTCAATTTAAGCGTCTTACTAAAGGGTTGCAGCAAGTTATCAATATAGCCAACGTTCAGTTAACCTGTAGCTCAAACTAATACATTATTTTAATTGTATTTTACCAAAATACATCAAATAAATGTATCTAGATTGTATTTACAGGACTACAATGCGGCATACAACCAACTATAACTCATGCAAAGAAAAAATTGGCCACTTTAATTGTGGGGGGCAATGAAGCAGGGTCCCACACTTGGCCCTGGCAGGCGGCGATACAACTTAAACCAAAACTTGGGGGGGACCTGTCCATGTACTGTGGGGGGAGTGTCATCAATAAAAGATGGATACTGTCGGCCGCCCATTGCGGGTTAGAATCAGAACAAAAATATTACAAAAATTTAATTGAAATATTGAAATTTGTTGTTAAATTTAAATTCAAATTATTTAATTAGATACAAATTTTAATTGATTGCCTAA
This sequence comes from Oconnorella tubifera, assembly GCA_034700105.1. Taxonomy (NCBI): domain Eukaryota; kingdom Metazoa; phylum Annelida; class Clitellata; order Enchytraeida; family Enchytraeidae; genus Oconnorella; species Oconnorella tubifera. The sequence goes on from JAQIXG010003194.1 coordinate 12,218, forward strand.
AATATTTACTGTTTATTAGGTTTTTAATCACTTCACTGGCTGTACATATATTAATAATTAAAATAGATGTGTAATTAAATTTATTGAAAACAAATTCTTAAAATAGGCCTATAAATATTAAAATAGTATTAATAAAGTACTAATATAAGTTTCTATTCGCATTTAAAAACTATTTTAATTGATTATCATCACGCAGGCCTGCGCCTTATCTTAAAAACATTATTTTTCTTCTCATTTATCCATTTCAAAAAGTTTCTAAATCTTAATTTAAATATTCACAGTTTATTAAATTTATTATATTTTTTAAAATAATTCATTCTTGAATAATAAATTATTTAAGTATTTATATAAATGAATGCTATTACACAGTATTAACCGGGCGATTCAGCTTATACAACATTGCACTCTGCGTGTGTATAACTTGACAATTTACACTAAATATAAATACAATTACACCCTACGACGATTTATATTAAACACTTAATCTTCATTTATTTTCTATTCTACCAGCTATAAGGTCAGTTCGGGGAAACTAATTCCCATTTCCACGATAGCCATTTCCCTCGGGAAACATTCCCTCTTCGAAAGGGAAGAGGGAACTCAGACCCTTCAACCGGATAAGATAATAATCCACGAAAAGTACGACCACTCTTCCACCAATAATGATTATGACTTGGCTCTGTTCCATGTGTCCACTGATATAATATTCAGCAAGACAGTCTCGCCCATTTGTCTGCCGGATTGGGACGTTCATGATAAAGAAGTCTGCGCGGCTACGGGCTGGGGTTTTACTACTTCCAGTAGGTTGTTTATAGTGTTCTTTAAATGTTTGAATATTTAAATTAACATTAATTAATTATTTCAATTAAAATTTAATGTTCAATATTTAAATATTCATTATTTTAATATTAATTATAATACTTGCTTGAATGCAATAACTGTAATAATATTAATATACAATATGAAAAAAGCCTTTTATTATTAAGACACTTGACGCAATTTAAAGCAACTAGGCAGTCAGTAATTTAGGTATTAATTTTACTATGAATTAGTAACTTAGATATCTAATTAAGCAAATACAAATTTTTGTATTATATTTAAGGGGTTAACATGCAACGAATACAATGAAAGGTATAATACTTGATATGATTGTGTCCATTGCAATTGATATAGAAATACAGTATACGAATATGTATTTTGTTATTCTTTTTGCTGAATTTTCTGCTTGTGCATATGTATAAATTAAATAATGTGTAGTTTTGCTTTGTACAGTTATCTGCCTATTGACTTTTGTATCTTTTATTTATTTATGTAATTTTTCTATATTTATATTGGGTTACAGCTGTTTTACAGTGAATAAAGTTCATATAATTGATATATTGTGATCCGTGAAAACGGCCCCCCTACTATCAACTTTTAGGGTTAGGATACTGGTTAGAATTGGACTTAGTGCTAGTGCTAGAATTAGGGTTATGTTTAATATAGCTTATGGCTATTAAATGAATTAACGGGGTCGTTTTGTCGGGTTAATGTATTCGGGGCCTTTTTGTCTTGCAAATGTATTCTGGGCCGTTTTGTCGGGTTAATATATTTGGGGCTGCCATGTCATAGCAATGTATTCGGGGCCGCTTTGTCATAGCAATGTATTCGGGGCAATTTTATCATTAATGTATTCGGGGCCGTTTCATCGGGGCACCAATATACATATAATTCTATTTCAGGAGGTAAACCAAGTCGTAAACTTTTGGAACTCTATCTAGAAATCCTCGACAGCTCATCTTGTCAAAAACAGTGGAACAAAAGTCCCACTTCAAGGGTCAGCATCACCCCAAATATGATATGTGCCTGGCACCCTGCAGGGGGCAGGGACTCGTGCAGGGGCGACTCAGGGGGCCCCTTGCAGTGTAAAAAGGGAGGAAAGTGGTACTTGAGTGGGGTGACAAGTTTTGGATCGACGGATTGTGGGGAGAAAAATGTAGCGGGGGTCTACATGAAAATTACTAAATTTTTGCCTTGGATTAAGACTAATACGGAATTATGTAAGTTTTTTATTGAATTTAATAAGTATTTTTTACTAATCTATTTTGTATACCTGTTTATTTATATATATACTTAGTTATTTGTTTCTGTACGTTTTGTTTATATAATTGTTTATTTATTTGTGCATAAGTTTATTTAGTTGTATATTTGTATATTTGTGTATTGTTTGTTAATTTGTGCATCTGTTTATTTAATTTGTGCATCTGTTTATTTAATTTGTGCATCTGTTTATTTAATTTGTGCATCCGTTTATTTAATTTGTGCGTCTGTTTATTTAGTTGTGTATATATGTCTATCAATTATGATCTATAATAAATAGATTCTAGACTGTTTCTTTTGCATAGTTTGACCTTACTGTTCATTATTTGTAGTTTTAAAGAAATTCTTCTGATTTTATATATTTTTCTTTATTTCAGATAAACCCTAACTGATCTTATTCTCGGATCTTAGACAGGATATTTAAATATTAAAAATGTCCAAACAGTTTAGATTATTAAGTTATAAATTTAATTGAAAATGAAATGAAATGAGCTTTACATCCAAATGGACCGTAAGAACGATGTCAAGGATAAATAAATTAAATGTATACGTGATAAATTACTAATAAGATGTTATTGCGTCTTTTAACGATGTCTTAAGAAAAGATATTTACGTAGCACAACTTCTAGGTTATTCAACATCACATCAGCACAAATGCGTCTATTTACTGACGCGTTATGAACTCTGTGTGTGTATAAATTAAGTGATGAGTGAACGCTTCACTCCTAACACAGCAGAGCAGTTAAGTATTTTTATTTGGGAATGACGGGGGGGGGGGGCAAGCGCCGAGTATAAAACTTTAACTCACATTTATATGTGGATCTATTATACTATAGATTCGATTTGGTTAAATGCCTAAATTAAGTTATTAGATAAATAAAAAAATTATTCAAATCTATATATTTATTTATTATTTTTACAAAAAGCAATTTAGCTCTGTACTTTAATTCACTATTGATATTATTATTAATATTATTATTCACTATTAAATTATTAGTAAGTTTAGAAAATACATGGATTAACAGAAATATTTACAATTTTATTCATAAAATATATTTATTATTGCTTAATTCTGATACATACATTTAGACTTTACAATGTCTGCAATAGCAAAATAACTTAAAATATATTATAATCATTATAATCATCATCACAATCATCATCATCACAATCATCAATTTTCCTTTGGTGAATAAAAATAACAAAGTTTTAT
>JAQIXG010003195.1:0-15506 GCA_034700105.1 Oconnorella tubifera
TCCTCAAGTCGTAGTGATAAAAAGGTGTTTGTACCTATTGAAAATACTATCGGAATGTTGATAAATATTTGTAATCTGGTTTATTATTTATGAAAATCATTCACTAGCTTTCCTATTGTATGTTTGATTATTGTATTGGGTACAAGTTTGCAGAAAGGTAAAATTATATATGTAAGGTATTTGAATGGAATAACCGCAGGGTTAAAGGGTGTCTTTTTAAAACATTGACTGTGTGAAAATAGCTGATATTTGCTACTTTATTATTGTAAATCAACGCGGCTATTTAGTTGTGAATCGTATGATTTATATCAGTGTATTCCAAAATATTATAGTATCGTGTGAAGTTTTCGTTGAAATTTCAAATAACAGAATTTGTGAATCGTTCTTAGGGTTAGGGTTGGGGTTATGATTTATGTTAGGGTTAGGATTGAAGTTTGGGTTAGTGCTAAGGTTAGAATAACGTTTAGGATAGTTAGGGTTATATTTGTGTTAGGGTTAGGATTTAAGTTAGTGTTAGTGATAGGGTTAGAGTTTGATTTATTAATAGATATACTTAATAAATTGATTTGATAGTTTTTGTTGGGTTAATGTATTCATGTTCTTTTTGTTAATTGAATTCGATAGTGAGTGAACTCAAAATCTCTTTCTTTTGGATTCTAATTTCACTTCTTATAACTTAATTTCATTCAAATTTAAGTTTTACAGTAATGTTATTTAGATGTAATGTTAAACTATATATGATGCTATCACTGCTGTAAATTTCATGATCTATTACTTTCAATTGTTTTATTTGAAATTTCAGATGAAATTCAGATTTGCAACTACTGTAATAGAAATACTTTATGACATTTAATGATAAAAATACAATTTACATCGGTTGGATTATAATATTTTGATAAATAATGGCCTTAGATAGCGATAATGATGAAGATTGGCGTTCGGTAAGTTTATATTCATTCATTTAATAGCCTTTGATCATGAGAAATGTATTAAATTAGTATCAATCGTTTCTTGACACTTTTCAACACCTTTTTTATTTACTTTGGTAAGTGATAAAAGATACCACAAAAGTAAATTCAATCAATCCATACTGTAGTTTTTTTCTCTAACGTATACTATATTTTCACGAATATAAGCTGCGGGTTATACAAGATTTACACAGTCTGCACCCCCTTGTTCTGCTGCACTCCTCTTGTGGGGTATATTCATACCTAACAAAAATTAAATCTAATACAGTTTTAACTAGCAATGAGTTAATTAGTAATGGCTAGCAATAACAGTTAGCATTTTACACATTTCATAGTTATGCTCAATAGTCATGCAAAAAGTAATAACTACAGGGTGCGCCAAAAAAAAATAAACCCCTAGCGACTTTGCGATAATTAAGACAAAAACAAATATTTTTTCTCTAAATTTTGTCAGTTTGTAGAGGAGGAAATCTGACATCTAACTACCAAATTTCACTTTGATGTCTCAATTCGTTCAGAAGTTATGAAGTTTGTACAAAAAACTTCAAATTTCAGTTTAACCATGCCAGTATTTTCAAGATTGTCAAAGTTTAGCAATTGTCTCATTAAAAGAGGTAAATACTCTTGAAATATTTCTCCAATATTAACCATTGGGACTACCAGGACCATGGGGTAATCCCCACAAAATATTTTGAGCTCACGTCGTAGTTAAAAGTCACGACAGAATGAAAACTGATGAGCAGCAGATTTGTACGGATTTGACACAAAATTTTGTGAAAACAGCTGTATCGTCAACAAGAAAGAGATTGTAGGCTCATATAAAAACAGACAGAGGCCATTTTTGTTATCAACTTTATCTACAGATACTCTGCTCATAAAATGACCCGTTTTATAAAAAAAGCAGCAAGTTATTTGACAAATCACGAAATTACGAGATTGGTTAAATCGAAATTTGAAGTTTTTTCGTAGAACCTTCATAACATTTGAACGAATTGTGTTATGAATGTGAAATTTGGTAGTTAGATGACAAATTTCCTCCACTACAAACTGACAAATTTTAGAGAAAAAATATTTATTTTTGGCTTAGTTATCGCAAAGTCGCTAGGGGTTTATTTTTTTTGGCACACCCTGTATATTTTGTGTACTTTTCTTGAACACATTTTAAATATTATTTTTTGTTAAATTTTATTTTTTTCTATTTCCTAGAACTTGTCCAGCTGGAAAACGAGACGAAAGTCTCATTCTTCCATTCAGAGATTGGACGATTCCATGGATGATGGAATGGACGTGGAAAAAGAAAATACGGATCAAAATCCCCGAAGAAAACCAAAAACATTCAAAGAAATGCTGGAAGAAAAGTATTACTGGTTTTTTATTACTCAAAACATAAAAATGTTTGGAGAAAAGTTTCCCTGATTATTTTTCCTTAGTAAATTGTAAATTTGGAATGATATAACTTCGATTGAAATTTTAATATTTTCTGATTCATTCTATTGCCAGATTCAATTCTCAGTGAAGCGAACAATTGGTTAAACTAATGGGGGCATAATAAGAGTTTTTACACAATTAACCCCATAACCGAATATTAAATTGATGAAAATAACCACTACTTTGATTGTTTGTTTTCTAACTGGAATAAACAGCAATAATTAAAAGTTTGAGTTATTAGTTAAGAGTTAACAAGAGTGAAAAGTTTCATAAGTATCCTAAATTATAGATTTGATCACTAAAGATTCTAATATAATGCCATTTTTGATTGATTTTCATATTTACCAAAGCATATATAACTAGAACATTGCTTGCTGTATTTTTTTCAGAGAAAGAAGGTTGGGCAATTTCAGTACATATTCTTATGATGATGATATGATTGCAAAGACAGTTGACAAGACGAGCCATGAGCCTGCAGTTAGAAGTTTTTCCAGTTTTGGCAAATCATCAGATGATAAGAATCTGAGAAGTGATGCAGCAGGACACAAAATGGAAAATGATAAAGAAAATAAATATGGTTTTACTGATAGTGAGGTATTTCTAACTTTCTCTTTTGTTGGAATTATCATTTTACATTTCTGCTAAGTTAGTATTTATTATCTTTTGTTTCAGTATTTATTTTATAAATAGATTTGTGTCCAGATTGATTTGTGGCAAAGGGTGCAGCGAGTCTGCAAGATGAAACAAATATTTCACGACTTAAATCCACTATCCAATGTTATAATGTTAAACATCCTAGCGACTGTAATTTAGTATTTAACAATACGATTATCGGTAAATAAATTATAATTAAGAAATATTCATATAATATTATAATCAGTAGAATTACTGATATTTTTTGTCTTAGAAAAACTCTAGAGATCATTTGCCTGTAAACTCGTATCATGAAAGCGCTCATGTAAAAAAAAATCCAGTAGCGACAGATTTTAGTGATGGCATAAATACACACGTTCAAACTCCACATAATGACTTGAAGGTTTTTAATTTTTTTAATATCTTTAAATGTAAATTATACAATAACTTATATTTAATACATAACTTTATAACGTAATATATAATAAAGTTATAATATATAATTTTATTTTTATTGCAACTCTTTATTGAGTTTTTCTGTTTAAGCTCACTTTTGCAAAGAGTAAGGTTAAAATTAAAGCTATTGCGTTATATAACTAGTATGAAATGAGCTGTTGAAAATGATAACAGTTAAAATTAATAACCTGTAATGATAACTGTAATCAAATCAATTAATTATATTATTTTTTATACAAGCAAACTTTTTAGTTTACATTTCTATAAATATTTAGAAATTCTATGAGAAGTCAGTAAAAATCAGTCAGATGCCGAATAATGAAAAAGGTTTTGGATTTACGATATCTACAAATACTAGATTTGGTGAATCCATTACGATTGAAAAGGTTACCAGAGGTTAGGAAAACTTTCAACATTATTCTTTTTAACAGAAACCATTCTTTATTGATAATAACTATTTAATGAGATTTTCAGTTATATGATATTATAAAAACTTCATGTAATTCATTTATTGTCCTTAATGTAATTAATTTAATAATAAATTTTATGATTTTGGGGTATATATGCCAATTGCAATATATATCAATGCAATTTGCTGTCAAATTAAGAAACTTTTAAGTAATTTTGTTGTCTAATAGGAAGCAGTGCAGATGTGAATGAACTGAAGTCTGGTGATGTCATTTTTTCTATAAATGGAACTGATTTGTCGAGTTCATCTAATTCAGCCGTCCAGGACTTGCTCAGTCAGGCCGTCAAAGTTGGTCAAATAGAACTTAGAATACGTCGCTTAAAAGGTTTCATTTTCTCTAATTCTTTCATAAGTTATAATATAAATGCTGTAAAATTCACTATATTGTGAATTACTAACACAAATATTATATTATTTACAATATTGATAATTTATATAGTGTAATTAATATTTATATTCTATTTAGTTTTATTCTATTTGTCTAATATTTTGACAAAATTAAGCAATTGATAATTTATTTTCATGTTTTACAATAAAAGATGACAGTAAACTTAATTAACTTATCTCATCAATATCTTATACAAGCTTTCCAAACTTGAATGCAATATTGAAACCCAGGTCTAGGTTCAGTGTTTCTATATATTTTCAGAAAATGATGAAGATGTTTTTGATGAGGATGAATTTCTTTTAAGTATGAGGCACAAGAAGGGAGCTCGTCTCAGCTATGAATCACAGGTTTTGTAAGCTTAGTAAATATTGACAGACATTTTATCAGCTCTTTCTGTTTAAGAAAATTTTATTGATGTAAACGTTTGTTCAAAATGAAGATTTCTATAACCGCTAATAGCTGCAAGCAAAATAACTTACTTTGGGCTGTAACCCAAAAACTAATATTAAAATGAACGAATAAATATAAATATACTTTAAGAGAAGTTGCGATACTTTCTTTCATTAACAAAATACATTTTTAAAAATTTCAGTTTTCTACTCCACCCCCCACCCCACCCAAGCTCTCCTGCTCCGACTACTCTGACGAACCACCCCCTCTTCCAAACCTTCCACCCCCTCCTCCTAACTGGAACACATTCCCCGATGCCTCTCTAGCAACTTCCGCGGATCATTCTATTCCACTGAATTCCGGAAAAGATAGAAATGTGGAAAGTAGTACGACTGTGAGGGAAGACGTTAAGACGGATACGGAAACAGGAAGGGAAGAACAGTTGAGGAAGAGATACGAGTTTTTAGGAATACCGGTGGAGAAGTCGGAGGAGTATCAGCGAATACTAGAAGGTTTGTTCTAGTACTATTGTGTTGTGTATTGTGATGTAATGGAATAATTATTTTCATTGATCATGCGTAATAGTCAATATAGTAATATGTTGTACAGTTGTTTTGAGCCTTTTTATCATGTGAGAGTATGAAATAGAGAGAAATATTGCTTAAAGTAATTAATTTTCAGTAACTATCAGCTAAATTTGAGTAAAGTCTCAATATATATAATTACAGTATATTGCATTAGACAATAAACTGTGATAACAGTGGTTGTTTTTATTTTTTCTTTAAGTTTGACTGAATGTACAATATTTCATATAGATATTTTGTAATATTAGATTTGCTACATATTTTTGTGTGCAGAAATATAAATATTACAAGTTATATCTATTTAAAAGAATAGGAATAATATATATTATAATATGTTATATCGATATAGAATAATATTAAAGAAATTATGAATATTTGTTATTGTGAAAAAATTATATATTAAAATTTGAAAATTGTATTATTATAGAGAAGGAAGAACAGAAATCTATAAGTTCAAATGGTTCTTCAAATACAGAAAAAGACAGAAAGAGATCGATAGCAAACTTGCCTGTCTCAACCAACTCAAATGTTGAGTTGAATAGAAATAATGATTCAAAAATATCGGTACTTGATAAATGGAAGAGCATTGAGAGTGAAGAGAAACAGAAAATTAAAGATAAACATGTAATATATTGAATGTTTTAGAATAGGTTAATACTGTTATTTTATTCTTACTAAATAATTATTTGAAAAACAGATTGTGAAAAAGCCATGCCATTATAGAACAAATGTTTTGAGGTGTGAAAGGGTATAAAAACTTGTTATGTATCTGCATTATATGTAGCAATTTATATTAAAAATTGGTAGTATACTTTGTAAATTTATCACAATAATGTACTTATTGGGTTATAATTAGACAAATAATGCTCTTTTGTTTATGACTTTTAATTAGACAGATAATGCGTTATTTATTTGACACAGGACCTGCATATCCCAAATAGCAGTTTCTCGTCTGATCGAGCTAGACTGAAGAGGGAAGCTGAAGAACGATATCAAGAAGAACAACGAACCAATCAGAATAGACTTCAAGAGGAACGAGCCAATCAAATTAGACTTCAAGAAGAAAGAAGCAATCAGAATAGACTTCAGGAAGAACGAACCAATCAAATTAGACTTCAAGAAGAAAGAAGCAATCAGAATAGACTTCAAGAAGAAAGAAGCAATCAGAATAGACTTCAAGAAGAACGAACCAATAAAATTAGACCACCTCCGTCTCAATTTGAAACAAAGCCAAGAAAACCCAACAGTCCCAGAGATCATCACGAATCATTAAGCCCTCGTGGGACTATATCACCCAGAGACAATTCTAGAGAATTGCCAAATAGAAATAATTTGAAAACTGCTGCTGAAGCAAATTGGAGGGATCAGAATCCAGTAGGAAATGGCATGTTGACAGGTATTCAGTTGGCAGGAAAACGCGATGTCAGCCCAGCTGGCAGGAATTTGGAAGGCTCTGGAAGTGGCATGGAATATAGTAACGCTGAATCTTTACGCAGTACTGCTTTATCTGAATCCCGCGTTACTAATCGAGAGACGTCGGCAAATTTGAAGTTACACGATTTGAAACAAATGGCGCCACAGGAACCCATCACTTTAAACGTCCGTGGTAGCGAATCTCTTCCTTATCGAGGGATCGAAGAGACCTTTCCAAATCTGGAGGCAGCACCTTGGAGCAACAAGGTGAGCATCCCAGAGCAGAAGATTTATGCGCCACGATTGAGAAACTTAGAAGACGCGCGGGATGAAAGTTTGCGCGGTAGCGATTACGCGTCACAGAGTAGAACAACGGGGGATGGGTCTGCCAAACCTTCATGGCAGAGTAGTGAAAGTTCTGGAAAGCCAAAAGAATACAACCCCGTAAAAGGCAGCTTTCAAGATACGAAGAAAGGCTGGCAAAGCGATGAGTTCCAAAATGCCATCACTGGTGACATTCGTGCTGATCCTCTGGCTAATAAATCTTCCACTCCTTTTCAAAGTAAAAATATCTTCGCACCTCAGCCTTACTCCAAACCGAGTCACTCTCGAAGTTCTTCTTCTGACTTAATCGAAGAGTCAAATTTATCTCGGCAGACGCACGAACTAGGATCAACGAGTGACAGGGGATTTATTACTAGAACGAATGATTTAGATTTAAAGATTATCATCGGACAACATACTGTTCCCGATGATAGATTTTCTGAATCGAAGAAATACGAAAGATCGCCTTCGCTACAGATTTCTCCGAGAATACAAACAACATACGGCTTGCAACCGGTATCAACAGCAAACTTAAAACCTGAATCATATTCCAACGAGAAAATCATATTTAAACAATCTCCGACGTTAAATGCCATATCCGCTGCTCATGTTCCGGACTTTACCGAAGTCAATCATCAACGCGCTGGGTCTAACTCGTCAAATTTATCGTCAGACTTACGATATCGTCCCTCATCTGTCTCGCAGGATTATCGTACGAATGATAACCACCAGCGTAACGGGAGTAATGTGTCGAGTATCGCGAAACAGTACCAAGGATTGGATCAGCAACTTCGGATGCCAGAAAGTAGGAATTACTCCAGACGTACATCGGTTGAACCAATTCACGGAGCAGTGGCTACACAACGCGAGCGTTCTTTATCCTCTGGTGAAATAAAACGCAGCAACAGCATCGGTGAACCGAAAACAAATATTTCGTATTTGCTCTACGGAAATGAACCTTCTAGCAATGGTTACGAGGGAAGGGGTGGTGTAAATCACGATAGACTTAATTTATCTCAATCGTATAGAAATACCGATTTACTGAGAAATAACTTGCATCAGGATTCTTACAAACAGATACCGTTAAGTAGTAAGATTAATGATACGTACAGTACAGTCACACCGAATGATGTTTATGGTAGAGACGATAATATCAGAGCACCGACAAGTTTAGAGTACAACAGCATACCAGCAAGTAACCGGTACGTCCAAGATTTAGTTCAGTCTTTACCGCTTGGTAAATCTGATCGTTCGTATAACCGTCAGTCATCTGGAGGGATTTCCGAATATCCAAATAACCGCTACCAGCAGCCTTTATATAATGTGACCGCAAAACCTCTTACTGGTAATGGTGCGGTTTTACGAAATGATGACCCGATGAGGTTACCAGGTCAGGGTGTTGGTAAACCTTGCGTGTTGACAAATACGGATGAGTTTGTTCCTTTAACATCGAGGGTCAGTGAAAGTAGATCAGTTGGAAATGCTAGAAGTCCACCTTGGTCAGGTGGTGGTTCAAACCAAAATGCAAGGAACTCACTGACTCAGAGTTTGAATACACCGTCTCATTGGCTAGTTGATGAAGCTGAAAGAAGGCGATTGGCTGACAGCAGCGGGCAATCACGTTCACAGACACTTTATCGCGATTTTGTTCCGGAAGCTTCTAGAACTCATGCACCTTCGACAATAAAATTCCAGCATAGTTCAAATGATCCGGTCTTGAACCGACGATCAAGCGCTTCAGTTCAGAATATCTCCACCACTCCTGGTGGTACGAACTTTAGACCAAGTGTTTACCAAGGGGTGGGACCATTGAAGACGGTCAACCAAAGTGTATTGCCTTCTAATAAATCTACTTATCCTTACGAAACACATAATTCTGTTTCTTTTCGAAGCACGCAGAATCCTAATAATGATATATTATACGAGCCCAATGCACAGAATCGAGCAAAAATAATGACCCAGCCGTCTAGTTCATACGTAGCCTCAGGGGCAGTAGACTTTCTGTTCTCAAATGTGGGAAATGTGGGGGGTTATAATGACGGAGGTGAGAGGGTTGGTCTTGGCACGGGGGGTGTCAGGGAAAGTGGAGGGAACTGGGGGGATGGTGGAACGAATCTTGTTCTGCAGCGTTCTAATTCGCGTTCTATCGGGAGTCTGCATCTTGACGGAACGCCGCAGTTTTCAGCGGTTCCGGTAAAATCGACGATGCACGGGTATTCCGGTTCTAATGTTCCGATCGGATATGCTCAGCGTAAGTGTTGAAGAATGGTTGTTTCAGAAAAATGTATAGAATTTTTTACAATTATCTGCATTGCGATAATTTGGAATGACTGAATGTGTTTTAGGAGAATTTTGCAGTGCTCATATCATTATTAATATAAGATAATAATGTATCTAAATTAGTATTACATAATACTAATATTATATAATAAAAAATATACGATGACCCTTTAGAATAAAATAATGGTTCAGGTATAATTGATATACTTACATGAAACTTTGTTTATTACGTTTTATACTAATAGATGTTCTTTATTGTAATTAAAGCGAATTAGAATTCTTTAATGAGAATTATATAGAACTATAGAGCTCATTTTTTATAGATGTTATAACTTTAAGACTTCTATTGCTGTTGAAATTTTCTACCCTTCTTATTTGCCATTTATTGAAATAGTTCTATTTTTTAATATTCTTAAATTTATAAAACGCTAGACGGGTACGGTTCCCTTGATCGTCAAGCGGGGCCACCGAGATTTTACTGTTCCGTTTGTAAGACGGAGGTAAAATGGCAGGGCCCCAGTGGGGCCGCCCCTAAGCGCTTTGATGAAATCATTTGTGAAAATTGTCGCATAGATAATAAAGGTATATCGTGAAGTCGATATTGCTTGTCTGGCTGTTATATATTGGATTGAGAATCTGTTGCATATATTTGCTTCAGTCTGCTTACATTTGGACTATTGTTGTTATTATTTAGAGAAAAGCTTTCTATACTTTAAATTCTAATATAAGTGATACATTTTAATGAGCTTATTTGCTTGTTAATTGTGTAATAAAGGCTTGTTATTTGTCTTTATTATCAGCAAAATAATGGCTATTTGAAGCTATATTTTAGTAGCTATTTATTTGGTTATTTAGTTCAATTTGCTTACCAGTGCATTTATTCTCATTTTAATAAGAATAAATGTAATTAGTTGATATTTTCTAAAAGAGATTTCTTAGTTTCTTATGCACAGTAATCTTAAAATAGATTTGATATATAGAGTATCTCTTGTGTTGTGGTTTTATTTTGTTGGCTTTTAAGAATCTTATGTTTTTTCCACGTTTAAAACATCATTATTTATAGTTGGGTAAAATATATGTTATATATTATATTAGTTGACATGATTTTATGATAAAATTCAATCAATAAAAGCTTCGCTTGACAATTTTGAAGGCTTATCTTGAAATTATTCAAATCTTTAATTGATTACATTATTCTTTATTTAAATTATATTCTTTATTAGCTTTAATGCTAACAAAAGTTGTATTTAGCTTGAGTAATGTGACAAAATAGAGAGAGATCTTGCAATAGTTTTAGTATTTTACTAGAATAGGAAGCTTTATCTCGATATCTGTAATAATAGTATTATTGTTGCTTAATTTAATCAACTTGATATAGTATATGATTTGATATATATGATATGATATATATCCTTTAACTTTAAGTAGTATCAGATATAATTTAATTGTATTATGAGTCACTGATCTAAATTAATAACTACAAAATATAATTATTAGACTCTAGCTCTGTTTCTGTATTTAAATTGAATTACAAGTCTTATTCAAGTCTTATTAATTATACAAGAATTATAAGTATTTTTCTCTAATATTTGGTTTGTTTTTTTATTTCACAGCTGGATACAAATACAGTCAGTTATAGAAAGATCTCGTTTCAAAGCTAGAGAAACACAGCAAAACTAATTCTGCCTGTTTTGAAACTGATTTTTAAGATTGATTGAGTAAAGATTTTGCGTCTGTTTTGCAAAATTTTGATATTTTTTAATGATTGCCTGATTTCAGTCTCCTTTATTTCAGAAAACGGTATTTCTTCATTCATTGTTGTAACTATTCAACTATAAGAATTTTTTGAAAAGTATTGCAGCGCGTGCGTGAATATTGTACAAATTTCATGTATACAGTATATATATTTGAAAGCGTTAATTTGATGCTTTGGTTTCAAGAAATTATTTGCTAAATATTGTACTTTGAATGTAAAACAAATTATTATTACAAATTCGACTTAGTATATTATTATTTATTGATTTAACGTTAACATTGATAAAAATTGAATTTCTATAAAAATTCTATTAAAATTTCATAAATTTCAATGAAATTTTATTCATTTGTTTCATTAATTGGATGAATATTAATTTCGTTCTATAAATTGATATCTAAATGTCTTTTATATTCGCTAGGTGCTTGCAGAGTTACTTGTTTTATTGCAGGTCGACAATGCATCTAATTGATTATAAGTTTTTTTGTTTTGAATTTTAGACACCTTTTTAATATGCTTGAAACTTACTTATCTAGTAATGATAAAGAAATACTGATATGCAATGGTTCAAAATTCTACATTCAAATTGTACATTCAATTGAAATTTATTCTTAATTAATTGACAGCTTATTATGCGATCAGTTTTATGTATACTTTCGTCCCATTGTTTTTAATTGAACTATTTCAACTGACAACATTGTGATGTTATTTAAGCTCGTAGATTTATTAAAAGCATTTGATTTAATTTGAATTTAGATAAATTAAGATAACCCCCTTTTGAGTGATAACTGAAAAAGGTCAACACCTAATTTTTTGTGGAATTCCCTCCACGCAATTCAAATTATTAAATCAATAGGTCACATTTTATATAATTTAATCAATTATAAAGGCGTCTTGTCTTATTAATTATATATCATATTATATCAGATACTGATTACTTGCATGAATTTATTATATAACGGTGACAATAAGTTGTAAAGAAATTAAGACTTTTATTAGGTGATGAATTACTTATGGATTTGCTGCTTAATCGACTTATTGTTACACATTTTATTTGAATATTTGTTGTCTATGGCTTGTAACGCTGTAAATATGATGTCAATTATAAATAAATGTTGTTTGTACAAGTTATAATCGATCTATGATATTTAATTGAAGCACACTTGTTAAGATTTTGTCTTAGAATAATAGTCTATAATTCAAATGAGCTTAATTTAGACCATAACCAAGCTTGTAAACTTATTGTAAACAATAAGATTTAGAATAAGTTAAGATTATAAATTTAATCAGCTTAATTCTGACAATGCATTATTTAATCTAATATACAGGATTATCGACGCTGAAATTTGACGGTTTTAAAATACTTTGTAACTCAGCACCAATCTGCCATCTAGCGAATGCGGTGTTCGTTTGAAGAATGATTCAGTTACAAGTTTATATATTACATCAGTCTGCGGCGATAATTGAAAGCTTTTAACTCCAGAGTCATTCGTGAAATGTTTAGAAGATAAAAAGAAACATTGTGTATAAAGTTGAACAACTTTATTTATGAAATTCAATTTCAAGCGTTATTTTAACTAAAGATACTTGTTTCGCAAGGAACAATCTAGATATCTATAGAGTTAAGCAGTTTGAATGGTAGACCTATAATATTATAGTATATACAATGTATAATTTATAGAGGATGATGGAGCTTTGTGAGTATCGAATCCGAGATCTGTGGATGCCGAGCCGGAGGCTATAGCCACTGCGCTCGGCGGAGTTTAAACGCAAAACGGCCAATACGGAAAAGCGGAGAGGAGTCACTGTGTATATTGGACATCATTTTACATTTTATAGTCGAATGATATAAATTTATTAAATTTTATAATGGAGGGTTAATTTTAATATTTAAAATGTTCCATGTTATGAACTGTTCTTGCAAAAGGAGTGGGGGAACATGTCCCCATCATAATTTGTCGTCGTGCCCCGCCCCCTCACATTCCTACAACCCCTCCCCCCTTTATATCCGCTAAGCCTGAAGCTATTATAGAGGCTCATTTCGCTTGAATTGATCTCTTAATGTCCGACTTGATATTATCATCGTCATCATCATTATTATCATCATCGTCATCATTGCTATTATCATCATTATCATCACTATAATCATCACGCTATCTACTGAGTAATCTTCCAGATGCTATAAGATAAACCTGATACTACTTTACTTGCTCTAATTATGAGACAGAATAAAAGAAAGGTCGACGCTTTGACTGCATCTGTTCTATACAACCTGTAATCCTAATGGCTTAAAGATTCGACAGAGAGATGTCAAAGCCATGATGTTTGCGTGTCGAATTCTCGTCATTAGAGTCCATCATTTTCATCATTAAAATTGGTTAATTGTTAGCGAAAAGAAAGCAAAAATAAACCTGATGAAAATCGAACATAAAATGTTGAAAAAGATAAGCTTTGATCAAATTCTAATGATTTTTGAGATTTTTTATTTAGAATTTTGTCATAATTTCACTTTCGCGAATTAATCTCATACATATATTAGTCTGAAAATAATTAAGAACTTACTAGTAAGAAATATCTAGTGACAGATATATGTCAGGCTTTAACATAAAAATAAATAGAAACGACGATCATCTACATATAAATTCGAATGAATTCATAATAGCTTAATGTTTTATTCACTTTAATTCATTTTAAATCTATAAAGCTATGTTATAATCACTTAAATCTCACAAAAAAATTTACATAAACTACACTGTAGTCTACAATCTATCGATTTCTTTCTAACCGCATCGAAATTAACATAAATATTCCATTATACAGTTGAGCCACTTTAGTAATAAAACAGAAAGAGTATCGATTACGAGATACTCATAACTGATAGTGGAGACATATCGCTTTTCATATAAACTCAATTCAAACATGTGGAACAGATTAAGTGAGTTTTAACCTGTAGTATCATCTCCAGGCAATAATTTTCTGTGTACACTCTGTCTCGCTTATACGGGTCACGTACAGGGCCGACCATTATAAGTGAACCCCGCTGCGCGTTATGATCAAAGCCAACAAGCAGCACGTGTCTGTACACGGTGCTTCAATATTTCACTCACTTTAATAATACCAAATTTTAATAGTATTAATTATTTCTTATAGATTCTGAATCTATAAATACTCTCATAACCTGACAGTGTTACTAATTTAATTAGATGGTGTTCAATTTTTGTTTTGGCTCGTGAGAGAAGTGATTAGAGCACTGGACTCGGACGCGACGTGTCCAGGTTCGAATCCCGGATAGCTTACAATTTCTCTAACTCTCTGAACAATTCAGTAAGACGCTTAAGTTGACAGCTAGGTCTTAGACATCGTTATAATATGATGACATTAAACATAATCATAAACTTTAAATAAATATTTAAATAAAATTGTATTTCAAACTGAATTATCTTGCAACAAAATTGCAAAGAGAATTTGTTATGATCTGGCATTCGTTACGCTCTTTAATTTAATACATGTGCCATATGCTGTAATAATTTATGCATGAATTTATGCAACTTTCTCAATCTGTCACGCATGACTTCACCGCAGCATCTCCAGATGTTACTGTAACAAGTTACTAGCCGCAGTGTAACTAAGATTACATAGTGTCACATATAAATGAAAACATATATATTGTGATGCAGCGTACCGAATTTAGAATATTGCATATAATAACATTAGATTGAAGAGAGAAAGCATTATTTATTCTAACAGAAACTTTCGTAAAAGGTCTTGGATGTCATTTATCGATAGCCACTGTTTCAACATCTGATCTATACACAATATTTAGTCATATAAATTAAAAATGCATTATTGTAGCAACAATTATGTAATATATTATAATACTAACATATTAATTGAATAAATAACTATAGTATGCATTCTATAGATTTAGTGCCTCACGTAGAGTAACGCAGTAGTAGATCAGATGTGGCAAGATATGATATAGAGATAGGATATCTTAACCTTACTTAATCCATGATACAAGAAAATCTAATATATACTAACAATTTATAACCGCATATCATATAACATGCACAGAATACTATTAGAATAATGCACAAGCTCACCTATAGAAAGGATTGGGTGGGAGCTATCTCCTCTACCCCCACCCCCCCCCCCCCACTCCCAAAAAAAACAAGTTTGCTATTTTTTAAGAGTGGGTGTCCTTTTAAATAGGGTTCTTGATTTGTATTACCTAAAAAAGGTCATCACGTAAAATCAAACGATAAATTAACTCATCGCAAGAAAAAATTATCCGCTCCCCAGAAGAATTGATTCTAAGCAAATCTGACTCTCTCCCCAGAAACATTTTGTGTTCCCTTCCCCTGCACAATTATAGCAAGGCATAATTACTAATCAGAAAATTCATTAATTCAATAATGAA
>JAQIXG010003196.1:0-15506 GCA_034700105.1 Oconnorella tubifera
AAAACAAGCCATAAATAAGAGTTATTACGATGAACGCTCTAAAGAGACGAAGCATTCAGCTTTCACTTAAACAGTAAACAAGCATTACAACAGTAAATGAATTAAAGCATTATACAAACAACTTGCTGCACCCTTTAATCACTTACTCTATATACTCTAGTTTATTAAGTTCAGAGACCCTAATGTCTCCCCCCCCAGGCTTTAGCTCATGCTGCTCCACTTTGCCCAGTATCTCAAAGTCAGCTGCAAAGTACATCTCTATCAAGTCTGAGTCCTCTATGTTGTTATCTCTAGATACACGCAAATAATAGCACTTAGCGGTCACTTAGACATTACTTAGCGGTCATTTAGATATCACTTAGCGGTCACTTAGACATCACTTAGCGGTCATTTAGACATCACTTAGCGGTCACTTAGCGGTCATTTAGATATCACTTAGCGGTCACTCAGCGGTCGCTTAGCGGTCACTTAGACATCACTTAGACATCTCTCGATACACGCAAACAATAGCACTTAGTGGTCACTTAGCGGTCATTTAGACATCACGTAGCTGTCACTTAGCGGTCATTTAGACATCACTTAGCGGTCACTCAGCGGTCGCTTAGTGGTCACTTAGTGGTCACTTAGACATCACTTAGCGGTCACTTAGTGGTCATTTAGTGGTTACCTAGCGGTCACTTAGACATCACTTAGCGGTCATTTAGACATCACTTAGCAGTCACTTAGCTGTCAATTAGACATCACTTAGCGGTCACTTAGCGATCATTTAGACATCGCTTAGCGGTCACTTAGCGGTCACTTAGCGGTCACTTAGCGGTCATTTAGACATCACTTAGCGGTCACTTAGCGGTCCTTTAGACATAACTTAATAACACACATCTTTAAAATAAAAAGATAAAAGTATTTTTTATTGAAAAAGAACTATGAAGATGATGATTTATAGTTTGTTGTTTAACGTCACATCAGCACCAAGACATAAAATAAAGTCAATTGCAAATAAAGTGTACAAAAACTAAGTGATGAGTGAATGCTTGATAATAAAAACTTGATGAGTGAATGCTTGGTAATGATGATAATGATGATGATAATGATGATGATACTAAGTACCTAAGCCAAATGAGTGAGTTATAGATGTCAACATCAATACTTTCAATATCTTTTAGAGTCAGTTTCTTCTTCAACATTTGTTTATAGAAAGGTAGAGAGAAACCACTGTCTATGAACTTACCATGAAATAAAGCCTAGAAACAGAGGCAGGCAGCGTCATTTAACTAGCCCCGCCCATCTAGCCTATGTCCAGATATATCTATATCATTTAATAAAAGCTCTAACATATGTCTGTTAGGATTAGGGTTAGAATTACGCTTACTTTAAGGTTAGGATTGAGGTTATTATTAGGGTTACAATAAGAATGATGAGTTAAATACAGACACACATATACAGAGAGACAAGACAGACACACACACATAGACAGACATACTAACCATGGCAATAAATCGACCAATGAACTTGAAGTAGGTCAAATGATCAGGATTAATATATGACCCGGCGTTTATTTGTAGACCGTAATTGTTTTCATTTGCATATTGGAACAAACAGTACATAGGGTTAAGTACTTCATGGGATAGATCAAAGAACCATTCTCTAGTAAGAAATATAGCATACATTTAATAAAGGGTGCAACAAGTCACTTATATAAGAACCATTCTCTAGTTGCAAATATAGCGTACATTTAATAAAGGGTGCAACAAGCCACTCATGAAATTGCAATTTTCAACAATTATTTGCAATATAATTAGCTATAGTTGAAAACTCTTCATAAATGTAACGATTTATTTGCAAGATTATAGCTTAATGTCACATCAGCACAATAGATTCATAAAAACTGAACAAATCAAATAAACTTTATAACGATATATAAAGTATAACCCCCCGCCCCCTGGTACCTGGCCACGCCCCCATAATCAAGCCCCTCCTCCCCCTGATAAATGATAAAAAGTTTCTTCTTTAAGTCTGATGCTGGTATTCGCAAAATCTAACAAAAAAATTTTAAATGAAAATAAATTAAATCAATAAAATATTCAAATATAAAGAGGGTGGGGGGTTCAGTCACTACTTAAGTAATAACTGACGACCCCCCGTTGCTTTCAGACTTCTATACTTGTACAGACAGACAAACAGACAGACATCAGACAAACAGAGCGAGAGAGAGAGAGAGAAAGACAGAGACAAACCTGATGAAAAGAACTTTCAAACAGATTATCTCTGCTTACATGTATCTTTACATGTCCTTGTGGTGTCAGTTGCTAGAAAATAAACAAACAGACAGACAGTGAGACAAGCAGACAGATAAAGACAGATACTATTAGATGTTTAATTAAATGAACAGAGAAAAAGAAACAAGTCAACTCACAGAACAGAGTGACTTAAAGTTGCCAAGTTTCCATCTAAAGCTGCGTTCATATAACACTGGCACACCATAGGCACCCATACTTCTACACAAACAAACACACAGACATACAGAAGAACATGAACAGAACAGAAGAACAATGCATACAACAAGACATACAGATAGACATACCAGGAGACATAGAAGCAGACATACAATGAAAGATACAAGGAGACATAGAGGCAGACATACCCATGATGAGCCGAGACATTTCTAGGATCCTGGAATGTAGTTGTCTTTGTGGTGTGATCTACGAAGTACAGCATGCCTGTGTCTGTGCATCTCATCTCCCAACCTGATGGAAGGGGCTCCTCAGCAGTGATTCTACACAAACAAACTCACTAACACACAGACAAACACACACACAAACACACTCACTAACACACTGACAAGCCAAGACAAAAAATGATGATACAACTATACTACACATACCCATAGTGTCTAGGATCCTCCCACTGACTAGCCCCGCCCCTTACTAACACTTACCCATAGTGTCTAGGATCCTCTCACTGACTAATCCCGCCCCTTACTAACACTTACCCATAGTGTCTAGGATCCTCCCACTGACTAGTCCCACCCCTTGTGTTGTAGAAATAAACTCTTCCATTGTTATCTGTTTTTCTTTCTGTAATTGTGTTAAATATATTAGACAGACAGGCAGACAGACAGACAGACACACAGACAGACAGCTAGAGACAGCTACAGACAGACAGCTACAGACAGCAACCTACCCCATCCATTAGGTAATGGTCCTAGTTGGTCCTCAGTTACAGGACCAAGAAGGAATCTATTGACAAGTTGTTCCAGGTAGGTGTTTCTATCTTGTCTCAGTTGATGGAACTGATTGAGGTTGTTGAGCATGTCACTACTTGGTCGCTGCCAAGTTGTGCTGCGTGTGTTGTGGTCTACATAGTACGTCCTACCTTGACCATCCAAACGCTGCTCCCAACTATAAACATCACATCAGCATTAAATTGACTGTTAGTGTTAATTCATATCAACTAATATAAAGTACACAAAGGTCTATATATAGCATTGTACTGTATGACTGATATGACTAGTGCGTCTGATCAACACAAGTCAATGTTACTCCTTCAACTTATATAGAAAAAACAATAATTACCACTTAAATGTCATGTAAAAAGCACGTAAAATGTCCAAGTGTTACCACTTAAATGTCATATAAAAAGCATGTATAATGTCCAAGTGTTACCAATAAAAAGCATGTATAATGTCCAAGTGTTACCACTTAAATGTCATATAAAAAGCACATATAATGTCCAAGTGTTACCACTTAAATATCGCATAAAAAGCACATATATTGTTACCCAGTAGGTAGATATGTAGGTCTCTCCCAGGTTGTAGTTCGCGAGTTATGATTGATGTAGTACGTTCTGCCTAAATGATCGATCTTGGACTCCCAACTAAACAACAAGAGCAACAACTAGGGCTAGAACTTAAGATTAGGGTTACAATTAGAGTTATAGTTAGGGTTAAGATTTAAGATTGAAAATTATTAAATAATTAAAATAATATCTAGTTGATCTGATATGCAAATAGCACTGAGAGAGTTTATCAAATCTAAAAGTAAGATACAGACCCTGGTGGAAGGGGGTCCTGGGGGTTAGGGGGCGTCGCTCCAGGCACTGAGAGGGCGGGGCTTATAGGCACTGAGGGGGCTGAGCTTATAGGCACTAAGGGGGCGGAGCCAGAGGCTGACACAAGCCACGGGGTGGAGCTAGGCCTACTAGGGGGGGTGGGGCTAGGCCTACTAGGGGGGGTGGGGCTAGGCCTACTAGGGGGAGTGGGGCTAGGCCTACTAGGGGGGGTGGGACTAGGCCTATTACCTGACGGATTAGGGAGGGACCTATTAACAGAGGGCTCAGGCCTAGTGGGAGGGGTTAAGGAGGGTCCAGACCTAGTGGGAGGAGTTAGTGAGGGCCCAGGTCTAGTAGGAGGGGCGGGGCCTGTGAGAGTGGGGGCAGATGATGAGGGGGGTAGAACTGAATAAAATAAAGGGAAAACTTTTCAGAAATATTTATCAAAATATTTCTATAATGTTAAATACAAGACAGACAGAGAAGAAAGAGGTTGAAGGTTTGAGTCCAGGTCTCTTTAATCACTTGTTGCACCCTTTAACAAAGATTAATTCAATTAGACTACATCTACTATGTCATTTACATAGTCATGTCATGTAGTCGAGATGCTACACTTAACTGGAACTTAACTGGAACTTAACTAGAACTTAACCAGAACTTAACTAGAACTTAACTGGAACTTAACTGGAACTTAACTGGAACTTAACTAGAACTTAACTGAAACTTAACTAAAACTTATCTAGAACTTAACTAGAACTTAACTAGAACTTAACCAGAACTTAACTAGAACTTAACTTAAAATGAAAACTACCCACCATTGCCCCCCCCTGTAAAATTTTGCTGCACCCCTAAATCTTCATAAAATCTATTTTGTGCAGGTACAGATAATGCTACTCCCCCCTCTACATTGGGTGGGGGGGAGTTGACATGAACAAAATCATCCTCCCCCCCTCCTCCCCCGACACATTCAGATAGATCAGGCACGTGGGGGGTGAGCCAGTAGGGGGAGGAGCTAGAGGGGGGATCGTCTAGGGCCACTAGGATGTTGCCACCCCCATCTAAATAAACATAAAACAAATATATATATAATAGATTTCTTGTTTAAAGTCACATCAGCACAAATGACTATGTACTCGATTCATAAGAGTCTCACTTAGTAAGCCATATATTACTGACTTGCTGCACCCTTTAATAAGACATTAAGCTCAATAGCCACATACACAATATCATTCTCAAATGATAATAAAGACATCAAGCTTCACTTTGCTGCACCCTTTAATAAGAACTGACTAGGTTGTGTTCTATGATTGTCTGTTTCCATGGTAACATTCATTCCAGACAGAATGACATTGAGTTCCCCTGTGCATTGATCCGTGACATTTCTTAGATTGCCTTTCAGTTGTAGACAGACGGACGTCTCATCAACTACGAGACAAAGACATTCATTTCTTTTATATAGACTTGTCTCATGTTTATACGAGTAACTTTATAAGCAGCTGGCAGCTAGAAGTCACTTACGCTTTGTCTCTCAGTGAGAAGTGATCTCAGATCTATAAGTGATAAGTGATCTATAAGTGACTTACGCTTTCCCTGTCTCTTAGTGAGAAGTGATCTCAGATCTATAAGTGATAAGTGATCTATAAGTGACTTACGCTTTCCCTGTCTCTCAGTGAGAAGTGATCTCAGATCTATAAGTGCTGATCCAAGTAAACAATCTGCCTTGAATCTTGAGCGCGAGTAAGCACTTAATTGTAATTTGCTGTCTGTAGTCACTAAACTGTAACAAATAGCATTTAGCATAAAAACTCTAATTTCTCCCATAATATCATTAATAAATGATAATCCAGTTGTTAAGCCTTGCTGCACCCTTTAGTATGATACTTCATTTAATATCTGCATAGTTTCTAAATACACTTTTTTGTGCTGATGTGACATAAAGTAATAACATACACGACAAAATGTTCATTCCAGACAGGATTGTGTCCTCTGATCAGTTCAGTCCTACGTGGTGTTCCCTTGTCTACACTTAGTTCTATGCAGACGTCTCTCTTGGACTGAAACAGTCCCCCCTCATTCACTAGACTTGCATTCGTTACTGAAACAACACAATTATAAAGTACTGCGGTATTGGCCATACTTTGCATGCAATACAGTATGCGGGACTGACCATACTTTATATGTAATAGAGAAGAGACAACATACTTGTGACTTGCAGTTGATGCAGAGGATTAGTCACTGACATTGCACTGATGACCTTTAATCTTTATAGACTGACCTTAACCTTAATCAGGTGACCCTAATTGGCCCCCAATGGTATATATAAACCTGGAACAAGTAGAATTCTATTGTCAATAAAATGCTGTTAGAGAGAGTAACGAATTCTTGAAAATTATTTATTGCTGTTAACGTCACATCAGCACAAAGTTTAGACGTGTTTTGAACTGTATGTATATAAATAAAGTGATGAGTGAACCTTTACTCTTAACACAGCAGAACAGTCAATTAGGAATGAAGGGACAATCTTAATTAATTAAATACTAAAAATGAGAATTCAACTAATGGATTATAAATATTATTCTCATTTAATTACAATTACTAATTAATTAATTAATTAATTAACATCGATTAAGTCTGGCTGGAGTTTTGAGCATATGACCAAGCTACCAAACACACGTACAAACAAACAAACACAGACACCAACACACAGACATAAAGATATGATCAATAGAAGATATGAATTGATACAATATTTGATATAAATAAATGAGAAAAGTTTCCCTCGTCTGCCGGACTTTTAATCAAATAAAAATAAATTTGTTTAGCAGTTTTTGTTACACCACGCCCACTTCTACCTTATACATAGTAGCAAGTGGAGTATACAATCTCTTTAATTAGGGGGGGGGGGAGGGATTGGATAATTGCACGACGCATAATCTTAGCAAATTAAACAAAATTGTATGTCTAATTACTTTATTATTTATTTCTGGATATTCTCTATTGTGTTTAAATGGTGTTTAGTCCCCCGCATCATTTCAATTCATTGTTTGTATTTACCTTCCAATCCATAGAAAAATATGGTGAATACATTTTTACTGGTTTTTCTTCTTAATGTGTGTTGGATTATCATTATTATTATTTGTAAATGTTAAAAGATTTAATTTCATCGTTTTTTCACATTTTTGAGAGAAAGTGATAACTTTTCTCATATAAGAAAGTTGCAATTCATTTTTATAAAAAATCATTTCAGCCGCTATGTAAACGTTCAAAATTCCAGCAACCAATCACAACTTACATATTAAATCAGTAACCAATAACATAAGAGATTGTATTTCTATTTATTTAGTTGAGAGCTATTAGATTTCAGAATGCAACATCATTGACTATATTTACATTTAATTTTACTATTTTTTTTACAAATTTTAAAATAAATTCAAATATTTGTAACTCCCCCCTCCGCTATAAACAAACTTGCTCCTCCCCCTCCATAAACAAGCCCCTCCCCCTCCTCCCCCTTGTATTTATCCGGGTCTCATTGTTTACTTTATTTTATAATCAAATCTTCAACTAAACTTTGTGTAGATGTCCGATGTCAGAGTTCGGACGGCGGGGGAGAGTATGTCTGACCATGACGGGGGCGGTCCCTCGGCGGCCCCGGGGGGAAGTAGGCGGAGCTCCACGCGGTCAATCAAACGGAAGAAGTTTGACGATGAGTTGGTTGAGAGCAGTCTGCCAAAGTCTGAGAGGGTCAAGGTGAGGGTTTCGTCTGAGGGCAGCAAGCACGGGGGAGGGACTACGAGCGAGGGTGACCAGGGGGAGAGCATGCCGTCTTTACCTGCCACTCATGCTGCTCCCTCGACCGACAGACGCAGGTAATCTTACCTACAGTTTTATCTAGATGCATTTAATTGTAACTTTGTTACATTTATTATAATTACATTTTTTACTATTTCTATTTCTAGATCATCCAAGTCAGGTCGAAGGAATAAGAAAGTGAAATCCCTCGCTGGGGGACCACTGCCCCCTCTAAAGACAGGTCAGGGTCGCTGGAAGCCTCAGGACGACCTGGCCCTAATCCTTGCTGTCCAGCAGACATGTGACCTGACAGCTGTCCACTTGGCTGTCACTTTCTCGTGTCGCTTTACTTTGAATGACATCAAAGAACGCTGGTACACTCTGCTGTATGACCAGCCCGTGTCAAATACGGCATTTTGTGCCATACGTCAGCTGCATCATGATGTCATAACAGCGGCATATGCCAAGGCACTCTTTAGTAAGGTAGGTATTTGACAGGGGGGGGGGTATTTCTAGTTCTTTCAGAATTAAAAATTAGGGAGGGGGAGGTTGGTGCATAAATAAATAATTTATATTTAATATAATTTTATTAAATGAAATGTAAATATTGTATGATTTAGGAGGAAGAGCAGCTATTGGCTACAGTGCCTTTTACCTCTCAGCCAATCGCAGACACTTTCTCTGACCTACTGAGCTCTCATCCAATCACATTCCTTCCTTCACGCACGCCTAAAACCCTGCTCTCTCATTGGTTGTTGATGAAGCAGTACCACTTGTTGCCAGGCCAGACAGTCCAGCCTATGCCTAAAGGAGACCATGTGCTTAACTTCTCTGATGCTGAGGACTTGATAGATGATGTCAGACTAAAGGGTGCAGCAAGGGATGAAGAACTAGAGAGAGAACTTATTATAGCTGATAGGAGACAAAAAAGAGAGGTTTGTTTTATTGCTAAAGGGTGCAGCAAGTACTTGTTATTGGATTCTCACTGCTGCACCCTTTAATATTTAATTGATTTCATATAAGATGATAATGAATCAGTGGATTCTGATTTCGAGTTGAATTGATTAGTTGTACTTGTAGTGAAGAGGTTGTAGTGCTGCTCTTGGAACCATGAGGTTGTGAGCTCTACTTTTACTTGTAACATGTACTTTGCTGCACTCTTTAGCAACATTAGCCTAACTTTACTGCTATGCTAGTCTCAAATATTCCTACTGTTTCTAATGACCAGGTCCGTCATCTAGAGTCAGAGTTGCCCAAGTGGCAGGTGCTAGTAGAAAATGTAACGGGCATAAGCCCCCCAGAGTTTGACCACCTTACCTTAGCTGTTATCCGTGGCAGACTTGTCCGTTACCTAATGAGATCAAGACAAATAACCCTGGGACGTTCTACCCCTCACACCCCCGTAGATGTTGACCTAGCCCTAGAGGGGCCAGCCTGGAAGATATCTAGACGTCAGGGGGTCATCAAACTGGTAGATCTGACTGGGGAGTTTGTGTTGATCAATGAAGGCAAGAGGGCAATCTACGTTGACGGTATGGTGGTGTTGAAGGGAGGGGGCAAACGTCTGGGGAATAATTGCGTCATTGAAATGAGTGGATTAAGATTTATTTTCTTAATCAATCAAGAACTGGTTGAAGCAATTAGGCGAGATGCTAATAGTAGGGGGAGTTAGGTTTTAGGAGTGGGGGGGGGTGTGACTGCATCTGATTAATAATACTTTTTAATATATGTTGGTATGACTTATTGAGTATATTAAATATGTTTATTTGTTTAATAAACTCTGTACTGTAGTTCGTGTTTGTTTCGTGTCCTTAAGTAATACTTGAAAGTGAGGACTTAGTTGCTTTTTAATCAACTTTTTATGAGAAATTAATTTATTATTAATTCATTTAAAGACTTTCGGTTTATTCTACAGTTTATCTGGGTACTTATTTATTGCGATAATGAACGGCTGAGTCAACCGCGGAGTTTACTTTTTATCGCAAAATATTGATTTTAATTAAAAGTCTTTTTCAAGTTCTTTACTATTTAATTTGTAAACAAATGATCACATGATTCTGCCTAATTCTTTCCCCTCACGTAAACTACTTCCGGTCCGGTGACAGTCTTATCTGAGCGGATAATTAGAGACGAATAGACTGAAGGATGCCTGCCCCGGTGAAGGAGGAGAGGCCCCCCGTGCGGCGAGGGACGGGGGGCCAGGTGGACGGTAAGGGTCCATCCCCCAAACAGCTGCTGTACAAATAATTATGTTTTTGAATCACGTAATTTGATTCTGCAGACATTTGACGTTAATTATTTTTATTCCCAGAAATCTCACAGCTGTTTTAACGGCAGCGGGTATTTATTTGCAATTAAATGAATAGATATAATGAATAAATAATTAGTTATATTGTCTTGACGTCTATTTAAGGTCTAGTCATGAGCTTACTTGAAGGAGCGTTTGACAAGGACCCGAAGGTCCGTGAAGCCATCAGTTCTTCCCTGCTTGACTTGGGACGCAAGCAGCCAGCTCTCGTTCTCAGTTCTTCCGTCGACTATCTCGCTAAGAATAACAAGGTACTCGTCTCGTTTTAACTGGCCCCGCCCTCTGGGTGATATTGACACAACTCATTTGCCAATATTTAATTATGTATATTTCAGCTAAGTACTGGTCACAGAGTGGTTATACTGGATTCAATGGACCGTATTATTTCCCTTACGATAGATAGCTTAGAGGAAGATCTAGCTCTTGAAATAATAGAAAGAGCATCAGCTGAACTTACTCAATCCAAGGTAAGCTTTATGCTTGGGAGAAGTGTACATATGTAGTATTTTTATGAAAAATTGATAAAAAATCTGGTAGCTGGTAGAAAGGTCAAGTAAGAAAAAAGCTATGTAGTTAGAGAGAAGGGTATTGATTAATATACAGTAGCTTATTTACTTAATGGCAGTGTTGCAATGCTTGGTAGAAGGGTACAGTGTTGCAATGCTTGGTAGAAGGGTACAGTGTTGCAATGCTTAGTAGAAGGGTACAGTGCTGCAATGCTTGGTAGAAGGGTACAGTGTTGCAATGCTTGGTAGAGGGTACAGTGCTGCAATGCTTGGTAGAAGGGTACAGTGTTGCAATGCTTGGTAGAAGGGTACAGTGTTGCAATGCTTGGTAGAAGGGTACAGTGCTGCAATGCTTGGTAGAAGGGTACAATGCTGCAATGCTTGGTAGAAGGGTACAGTGTTGCAGTGCTTGGTAGAAGGGTATAGTATGTTACAGGATATAGTTCCAGACTGGCAGACCTCTGCTAGTTCAGTTCTTGTGTCGATTGGTTCACGCTATTGTAATGATGTGATGTCAGAGCTACTGAAGAAGTTCCAACCAGGCCACCTGCCTCACTTCTTTGTGGTCCAGACACTGGCTAGTCTTAGTACTGCTAACGGTAGATTACTCTCTCTAGAGATAGGATAGGGACAGATCTTTTACAATATATTATATATAGGCTAGAGGTAGAACTTTTACAATATATCTCTATTATTGCTATTTGTATAGTTAAAGAAAATCTAACTAGGATTTGAATCTAGGACTTCTTGATGCTGAGGCAGTCATTATAATCAGTCATTGGCTTGTCTAGAGATCATATATATTAAATTATTTAATTGAAAAACTTGTTTGTCTGTTTATATGTGTTTGTATGTGTGTTTGTCAGTCTATGGTATGGTTCCCTACATCAAGGTATGCCTGGGTACTATGTTACCTATGCTAGGTATGGCTAAACAAGACAATATGAGATGGGTCTATGCTACTGGTCGGTAGCATTTAACTCTATATATACCCCCCCACTCCACCCAGCCCTTTAATGATGGTATATTTGGATATTGTATGATATACATATATATATATATATACATACATACATGTGGCATGGTATATATAGCACTCTATGTTTGTTTATGTATGATATGCTGCATTGTATGATGTATATAGCAGTATATGTATATGCATAATTGTATACATGTATATATATATGTATATATATACCAATGTATGTTTGCCGTATATATACAGCGTTGGCACGGTTCAGTGAGTCGATCATAGAGTACACAGCTAACATAGACAAAGCACCTGACCCTGATGTTACCACTTGTTTCTTTTCTGCTGAGATCTACTCATCATGGGACGTGCTTTTTAACGTCTGGCTGGGATCACGAGAATCCAAGGTTTTTATTTCTTAGTTGTCTGCCTCTCTGTCTCTCTGTCTCTCTGTCTGTCTTTCAGTCTGTCTGTCTGTCTGTCTTTATTGACCAATGTTGTTGTTGTTTTAGTTACGTTCTGTAGTGATAGATGCGTTGGGTCACATGTCTTACATTCTACCTACAGCCAGACTACAGGAATGCCTACCTAAGCTTATCCCCGCTGTACTGACTTTGTATAAAAAACATCAAGAACCTTACAATGTCACTTTGGTATAACACAAGATACTTTCTATTCTTTAATTTAATTTTAAATCTTTTCTTAAATTTATAAAAATAAATGTGCACATTTTATTTTCATTTATTATGTGTATGATTTTCATTTACATTTTTATTAAATTTGGACACCCCTACCCACCCCCTCTCCCTCCCTCCCTCCTGATACTTATTATATTATGTGTATATATCTATCTGTACACACACAGGGCTTGTATATGGTACTAGATGCTTGCACTCAGTCTAATTCTACAATGTTAGAATCTTTTCTAGACCAGATTCTAACGACTCTCTTCCCCCTTGTCTGTCTGCCTGTTGACTTTGCTGTCCAGCTGTCCACAAAGAACCATAATGAACTGCTGAGATGCTTTACTGTCTTAAGTATTGCTTTCATTCATTCATTCATTCATTCATTTAGTTATTTAATCATTTAGATAAGTTGAAATGTTGAGTAGTTTTATGAAGACTTTGCATTTATATAAATTGGCGCTGGTGGCTTGACGTCACATCAGCAGAGTTTGATATTTCTCTATTTAACATTTTCTGTTGATTTATTTGACTTGCTGCACCCTTTAGACTTCATCTCTTATCAGCTATATGTTAACAGTGTATTGTTGTTGGCACAGTGCCAGTATTTACAGATAAGATAATATCATTTCTACTGACAAGATTAGAGCAAGTCAATGACAAGACAAGACAGGGTGTGCTGGATATCATCAGACATCTCATTAATTCTGCCGGTCATTTATTGCATTTATTAATTAATCTCATAACTTTATTCTGTCTCTAATTCTAACCCTAATTCTAAAATATATCAATTAAAACATCTACTTAACTTGTACTAAATTTTTTTAGCATTTATTTACAATAAAATTGATCTAGATTGACATAAAGGTACTGGGCTAAATGGGCGGGGCTTGTTATAATGTAATGCCTAGCTTGTATAATGATGATTTGTTTACAGGACCAAGTTTAGAAGGAAAGAAAGATTTAATTCTGTCTGGTCTGAAACCAGTCCTCACTGATCCAAGCAATAAAGTAAGTGTTGTTCATGTAGCCAGCCTTCAGTGAGCATTATATCATTGCATGGTTATATGTTTATAAATGGTTTTTTTTATGGTTATACATATTTTTAAATGGGTTTTTCCTGTGGTTATATACAGATAAAGAAGAACTTGGCTAATACTATTGTATCAATGGGTCATCACCAATATTTACAACTAGAGGGGGGTCAGATTATGGTTGAGTTCATTGTTAAACAGTGCTCTCTTGGCAATACAGCAGATGTCAATAGCAATTCAGTAAGTCATCATCGTAGTTATCATTATCATCACTATCATCATTATTATCATCTTCATCATCATTGTGTCATCATTATTATCATCATCATCACCGTGTCTAAATTATAGAAAAATGACGTATTTTGTATCAATGATGTTTTTATAGCATAATTTATTGTGTAGACAAAACGCAGTCAATCAGAGACGAGCCAGACAGACACTGTGACCAATGAGGAGCTTCGTTCTATGTGCGAACATGTGCTCTATATCCTCTCTAATACTGTAGAGCACATGGACATTGTAATTATAAATCTTATTTCTTTTACTTACAAATAGTTCCTTTTTACAGTTTATTAAAGGGTGCAACAAGTTGTAATACGTTTGCTACACCCTTTAGCCTTTATTGAATGTATGTATTAAATCTGACCAATGAGACAGAGCCTTACATCTGTATACAGGTGTTATGGCCTTACTTATTGGAGCTGCTAATGACAGAACATTACTCTGATGCTGTTGGCTGTGTGTGCAAGTCTGTCGCTAGCATTGCTCAACGCAAGAAGAATAACAATGACGCAGATCTCATTATAGACTTTAATATTTATGGTCTGTAGTCTTTAGGGTTAGGGTTATATAGACTTTATTATTTATGGTCTGTAGTCTTTAGGGCTAATATAGACTTTAATATTTATGGTCTGTAGTCTTTAGGGTTAGGGTTAATATAGACTTTAATATTTATGGTCTGCGGTCTTTAGGGTTAGGGTTAATATAGACTTTAATATTTATGGTCTGCGGTCTTTAGGGTTAGGGTTAAGGTTAATACTGACTAATATTTATTTGTTTTTTGTTTTTTTTAGGGTTAGTAGTTAGAGCACCAGACTTGAACCAGAAGTCCTGAGTTCTTGTCTTGTGTGACTCGGTAATATGTCTCTGTCTTGCTGCACCTTTAGCATCACTTTCATTATTATGTCTTTAATTTCATTTAACCAGACTGTAGTTAATTATGTATTTTTATTTTTTTTGTTTTTTTTCAGTTGATGTTCCTAAACCCCCAGAGTTGCTTTCTCGTCTAATTGTAAATATCTTTCAGTAATATTATTCATTGTAACTAATTATTACAATAAGGTTAATGCCGTACAATGCTCTTTATTACTAAACTAATTATTCTAAACTGGGCTACTCTTTGCTTGGGCTTGTTTCAATTATTGGGCTACTTTTTTTATTGGGCTACTTTTGTGTTACTGTTTCTAGGTGTTACTAGGCAACCCTTCCCATGGTAACGGTAGAGGCGTACACATTATATCAGCATTGCAGTCACTTTCTACCAACATTGTCAGTCGGTCTACGAGTGAATTATGGGATAAAGTATTACCTAAATTAGGCAAACATTTACTTGGTATGTCTGTCTGTCTCTCTGTCTGTCTATCTGTATGTCTCTCTGCCTTTCTGTATGTGTGTGTGTCTGTTTGTGTTTCTCTGTCTTTGTCAGCCTATTAAATGCCTAATTTATTCATTAAGATCAAATTAAAATCAGAGAATACTTTAATTAGTATGATATATGATGATGATAATAATGATGATAATAATGATGATAATAATGATGTTGATGCAGATAATTTAAAATCTACAGACACTTGGTCACAGAAACAATGGGAGGATCTGGTACTTAAGGTTGCATATTCAAATTTATAATTATTCAATTTTAATTCAATTATAAAAGTATTTATTAAATCAATTACTCCCCCCTCCCCCCCCCTTCCCCCCCTCTCTCCCCTCTCCCCCCTGTCTAATATTGAAGTAGATAAAAGTGTTTTTATACAAAGATTGGCAGCATAGTAGACTTTTTATAAACATTATAACTTTTTATACATGTAATACAATCTACGCACTGTGACTTTGCTATGTGCACGCAATACAATCTACGCACTGTGACTTTGCTATGTGCACGCA
>JAQIXG010003197.1:0-15504 GCA_034700105.1 Oconnorella tubifera
AGAGTTGCCAATTATTATAATGACTGTTGTATTAGTATGCTTTCATACCATTATAATTTTATATAAAAATTCTCATCGCTTCAATGTGCGGTAAGAAAAAGGTTAATGTTACAAAAAAGGGGTCTAACTAGGATTTATGCTTAAAGTGAGACTAAATCGGTCTGTACCGATTTAGACTTTAGTTGGATCGAAATCGTTACGAACTCGACGTAATATAATATCAATTAATATTATTGATATTTACGCGATTGAAAATAAACGACGAATTTCGCTCATTTCAGTAACTTAACAAACTCTCTCACATGTATGTAAGTAATGTAAATAAGAAAAAGTGATTAAATTAATTAGAATAATTTATTGAAATAACAGAATAGAACAAACGATGGGCGTGAATAGAAGATAACATGGCATATAGTAATTATACCTGTGTATATTATATTCTACTCATCCTATCGATCTAATAGCAGATATACTTATAATAAAGTAGGCATATTTCTAATTATATTATTCATTCTTTTACTAATGATTTATTGAGACGAACTATATAACGTATTAAATGTAATTAATTTACAATAAATAGGCTTATATTTGGTTAATGCTAGACTTTATCTGAAGGTTAGTTGGATAAAATATAAAATTGTAGGCACATCATAAACTCGTCTTATTATTAATTTTACGACCAATAACTACATAAATTGTTGGTTGACCTTTTGGTATTAAATGGACTGATACAATTTAGCCCCTCCCCCCAGTTAATTGGATTAAATTGATAATTATATTGACATGTAAGCTTACAACATTGGAGTTTATAACTCTCATTTAGTTAAAATGGTTTTTAATATTCTTGACGGCCACTACCATTCAGTACTTGTTGATCGATTCCTTCACGAAACTGAGCAATGACATGGTGGACATAATTGTACTATTTCAGCTCACATTCCTCACAATGTGTAATGAGAATATAAAAGTTCAAGAAAAGTGGGGTATGTGGGACTCATATGATCATATCTCACTTTCTCAGATGGTTGAAACAGGATCAACATTGAAGTTTAGCTTCACTTTCTGAGTCTCATCGTCCATATTATTTACCCCTCAGCGTCACTCCACAATCCACATAAAAGCGTAAGAGCTAATGTCACCGATGAGCACATACCAGTGGATGTTAAAGAACAAGATAAAATATCTGAGATAAATGCAGCGATTTCATTGATTGAACGTAAAAAAACGATTCCTATAATAATAGTAAATCTACGAAAAATAAATATATGTGTTTCAAATCAAAATTATAAAATATAGTTTTTTAAATAATTAAATATCTAATTAAAAAATTGTTGCGTATTTGGCTTTAAATTATTGCTTAGTTGGAGCTAGAGTTATGGTGGACAAAATGTTGCTAGATAAAAGCACAGATCTCTATATATAACAAATAAAAGTATTAAACGTAATTAATTTACAATAAACAGGCTTATATTTGGTTAAACTTTATCTGAAGGTAAGTTGGATAAAAAATAAAATTGTATCCACACCATAAACTCATACTATATAGAGATCAGTGGATAAAAGTCTGTAGATAAATTATCGCGGATCCATCATAGCATCGTCCCAAACGTAATTAATCCTCCTCCTCAAGTGTCTTCAGCTGCAAAACGAAGGCTGCACGTTTGATTATGATCAGTTCACTTCTTGAAAATCATATTATCACCTCATTGACACAAATTATTATGTTAACAACTAAGTCTTAGTTACTTTTGTTGGTATTACCATTGATTTGATTAGTTTTATTGTTCAGTTTTTAATAAAATGGTTAGTGTTTAATTAGTTAGTTTTTAATAAAATAGTTTTTTTAATTGGTTATTTTTTAATAAATTGGTGAGATTTTAATTGGTTAGTTTTTAATAAAACTTCATATTTATATTGCATACGTATTAGTAGGACATAATCACTTTTAACAACAAAAAATTTCACAACTATAATCACTAAATTCATTGATCATATAAATAATTGAAAGCAAGACATAGATAATTATTATTAAAGAGTTTATTGTTAAAAGACATAACCCTAGTGCAACTGTAATGCTAAAATAGTTAGGACAAATATTGCACAAGACATTAGACATGAAGAGAAGCGAGGCTATAGTTAAATCTATAACTAAACTGTGTAGTAATTGTTGACATTTATGTCAAACTCAGATAAGGCTCAAACAATTACAATGAAAACTTCTGTCGTACAGTCATTGAACCAAACAGGATATTACAATTTCGCTTCTAATTCACTGCTTCATCACTGCAATATAACCATTGTGTCATCCTTATCTTGCAATACAATAATGCAAGCTGTATCTTTCATCACACCAATGCAAGCCATATCTTGCATGACAATAATGCGAGCTTTATCTTGCATTACTGTAATGCAAGTCTTTAATCTTGCATGACACTAATGCAAGCCTTATCTTGCATCATAGTAATGCAAGCATTATCTTTCATAACAGTAATGCAAGCATTATCTTGCATGACAGTAATGCAAGCCATATCTTGCATAGTAGTAATGCAAGTCTCACTTTGCATGACAGTAATGCAAGCCATATCTTGCATTAAAGTGATGCAAGTCATACATTACAGTGATGCAAGTCTTACAGTACAGTGATGCAGTCTTACATAACACTAATGTAAGTCTTACATTACAGTGAAGTAAGTCTTACATTACAGTGATGCAAGCCTTACATTACAGTGATGCAGTCTTACATTACACTAATGTAAGTCTTACATTACAGTGAAGTAAGTCTTGCATTACAGTGATGCAAGCCTTTATTACAGTGATGCAAGTCTTAGATTACAGTGATGCAAGTCATATATTACAGTGATGCAAGTCATACATTACAGTGATGCAAGTCATACATTACAGTGATGCAAGTCATACATTACAGTGATGCAAGTATACATTACAGTGATGTAAATCTTACATAAAGAACAAGTAACACAAACATATTACGGCATTGAATTGAACTAGTAGAAAAATATTGTTCATGACATTATTACTATAATCATTTAACGACACATTCTTCAAAATAATACCAAGCTGCTGTATTGAAAGCACATCTGTAAATAAATACCACTTCTAGTTCATAATGAACTTACAAAGTAGATGCATTGCAGTCACAGACCAACAACAAGCCAAGATCAAACACTAGAAGTACCACAAACAAAAAATAATTAACATAAACAAAAATAAATAAGAAATAAATAGCCAACGATAGAACCAGTGTGATGAAGAGAGAAAGAGTGAAAGAGAGAGAGAGACAGGCAGAGAGAGAAGCAGTAAGATAAAGACAAGGACACCCAGACATAAAGATTTGTTCAGACAGACAGCACAACTCTAATGCAAGATGCAACTGATGTAATCTTGCAACATTTAATTGCATCACATGACTTATAAATCAGCATGATTGTTTGAATCAATAAGGAAATACAACTAGTAGTCAGTGATATATAAATATCCTATAAGCGATGATTATTATTCTAGCCCTAGGGCCCAGTTGATCCCTTGTACAGCTAGAATGATGACAGGCTGCCAGGCGACTAAGTACCTGATCCAGTCTAAAAGATTACCATATAATACATGAGGACGTTCCCAGCTAAATACAAGTCAAGGTAAACAATGAACAACAACAGTAATAGTAACTCTTAACTTCTGCCAGCTACAGAGAGAAGCCCAGATTCAATATCTGTTTCACTTTTAACATAAAGCAGCAAGTGATGAGAGTTATACCAAAGAAATCAACTCTATCTCTCTAGATGCTCACTTAAGACCTCTCTGGTATCTTAAGGTCTTAATCTAAATTAAAGAAAGCTATTTAGGCAAATGTTTTTAATAAAGAGATTTAGTTTTGCATGATTCTAAAGTAATAACTTCAAGGCCATGTCTGTTATTCTTATTCTAGCTGGGATGAAGATAACAACATCCTTACAAGCGACTTACTGAAGGGTGCAGCTACTCAGCTATATATGAGCTTCCACAGGAATCAAACCTGGACCCATCGCATCAAGTCCGGAGCTCTTCACCAAATAGCATTGGCTACATTCAAATATATTTTGATATACGATCATTCTATTTGACCTTATTCAATATTGGCTTCCAAGTTGTAATTTATTTTCAATATCTGCATCTGATTTGCAAATACAAATAACACATTACATTACAAGCAGAAAAACTTTATAAGATATAGATAATATTGATTTATATTTCTAACTGAAAGCAAGAAAGGATACGGAGAAGGAAACATTCTCTTTAGATCAACTTTCTCCTTACAATAAGGACACGTCTGCTTCTTACCCACAATGCACCAGCCTCTAATACAAAACTCATGAAATCTGTCAACAGCAACTCAATCAAGGAATCATCAGAGTAGCAATCATAAGAAAATAAACCGAATGACTGCGTAGTTAAATCATATGATGCATTGAGAATGATGATTTTCATAAAGAGTATGCCAATCATGCAAAGTTAGCAATATTGCACTCAGAAATTTAGCTTGCATAATAAATTAGCATCAACAAGCTTAATTTATCATGCATAATTCCTATTCATTATGAATCAGTAATAACAGATTTCTAATAGGCTTTCTAATAATAAAAAGTTAGATGTTCTATTATTAAATAGACTTTCCAATAACAAAATGTATAAGAAATTGTTAAGTTACAAGTTCCCATTAAACAATTCAATTTCATGTAAGATTTCCATTCCATGTAAGCCAATATTAATATGATATTAATATAATATTGGTTTACATTATTAATACATAATATTAATAACAAATAGCTCTTCTAATATAATATTGAATGAAGGATACATATGATCACAAGAAAGTTTATAAGACTTTTCAATGATAGCGTCTGCATTGTCCAGGACTATGATTTGATTGCCACACACAGCGCACACATTCGGCTCTAGTTTACGTGACGGCAAACCTGACGCTGTATAGTACTAAAAGAGATATAATAATGTGTCATAGGTGTCATTATTACAAGTATCATGACTAAACATGTCATGACTATACTAATATATATGTACAGTATAATCCTGTTATATCAAACTTGCTTATATCGCTCTGCTTATATCGAAGTCTATTAATCAGTCCCACCACACACATGTTACTTAATACCAAATATACCCTGATATATCAAACTCGCATATATCGAAATCTCGGTTATATCGAAGATGTATTTCAGTCCCTGTCAATCAAAATCCTATCAGATATATCCAAGTTGCATACAGTTTCGTCATTGGTCGGTGCTGCAAACTTTCAAATTACATATTATACAGTATAAATCTTTCCCGCGCAGATTTCAACTATGAGGTTATATGAATGGGAAAACCCATCGCCAGCACTCTCTGATTGGTTGATCAACACCGTTTCTTCTTCAAATATGTCTCCGATTAAAAAATTATATTTTTCAGTTTTGAAAATAAAAAAATAATGATGATTTTAAGAAGAAATATTATGTTATTTTTAATCAAATCATTTTAGTGTGTACATGCACATTTACCAATACACTGTACCTACGTCATTTTATGTTATATGCGTACAGTATGTAGGCTTATGTAATTTGTAATTTCTAGAATTGGATATATCGAAAACCTGCTATATCAAAGTAATTTTGATGGTCCCCTGAGCGGGGGGAAAGAATTTTATGCATGAAATTTTTTTACGCAACCAAAACTGTTGATGTGTTTTTCCTCCTTACACTGATTTCACTTCAATTAGAATTTAATTGATCATCTTGGCCTAATTGTAGACTAATGTTTACGATTTTATCTTATTATTGTCAGTCTTTATCTGTGTATATGATTATAATTCAAGGGAGAGAAGCCCCCCCCCATGATTCTACCAGTATGCGTGTGTGCCTACTTGCGTTTGTCATTAAAATGAATTAATTTTGAATGAGAACAGAATGACAGAATACTCGATTCTTAAGTTAGCATATTCTAATCATGATTTGATTTAGCAGAACAGAGCCCAATAAGTCTAATCATCAATAACCATGCATACTTTACAGATATACTTTGCTTTTTGTTTTTTGCTTAATATTTATATAAGAGGGCTCTGAAATCACTCTTCCTGTCTTCAATATTAGTCTCATTGTTACACGGCATATAGGGTATATATATATATATTTAAGATTTTAAATCTTAAATATATAACTTATAAGTTGTAACATAAATATTTTGATTACATAGGGTAAGATACTAGGATAATAAGTATCTGTCCAAAATAAAGGGGCAATAAATAAATAAAACTAAAGACTCTGCATGCCGTCCATACCTATAAGAATTTAAAATAGGCTTAGGCTTATTAGAATCACTATAATATTTACAGGGCATAAGTAAATTTTAATGATTCTAATAATAACAACCAAAACAATTTCATTCCAAGTTTTTACAATTTTTTTATTACATTTTTAACTTTATATCATATTCAATAATTCCGTCACATCCTTGCTGGGGCTACCAGCGTGGCCTGCAACCCAAGGCTAGGCCCCCTCAGCCCTCTGTGGCCTGCAACCCAAGGCTAAGCTCCACAAAGCCCGTCGTAGCCCCTAGGCTCCAGCCCGTCCGTCTAGTTGCGCTTCTTCTTCTCGTCCTTGACGCGGACCTTGATGATAAACGACTTGGAGACTCCGCCCTTGGGGCGACGACGGCGGGACTTTTTCGACTTTCCTCCTCTGTTGCTGCGGCCGCGATGGCCGGCCATGCCGCTGCGTGGACGGCCGCGGCCCGTCTTGCCCTTGCAGCCCTTACTCCCGCCGCGGGCCGAGCTACTAGAGCGACGTCTGGTTGCGGTGCCGCTGACCCCTGCAGAGCGGGCGCTGCGAGACCTCGAACGAGCCCTGAACATGCTAGTCTGAAAGAAATGATTAGGCATTTAATTGACAGATTAAACTTATAATCTAGATATATTACAGATTGGCCTAAGTTAAATCCTGAATGATTAAGATATGAAATTATGAAAAATATTAGAACTAGTTTTTGTTGAATTAGGATTAGAATTTTCTTTCAATACTCATCATTGACATCAAAATTAAGCTAGTTAATAAATGCCAACTTATTACCAAATGCGTTTTTATTACAAAGCCTTAATATCAATAAATGTATAAATAGCTTACCTCTTCCATGGTTGTTTCTGATGTTTTTCGTTCTACAATCTGTTCTCCACTCAATCTGTTATCTGTCGACTGCTTATAGCAACTCAATATATAAGTCATCGATTCGAAAACTTCTCAGATTCATTGGTTTCTATACAACTATAAGCTTCATTCATGACATCATATTGTTACGTCACGTCAGCTTTCATTGCCTTCTTTAATTAGAATTATTTCACAAAGATTATGATAATAAAATGTATGAAATCATGGCTAAATACAATTAAGCCTATATTTAGTCACTATTTAATATGAAATAACATTAAATTCAGCAGTGTCTTGACTTGTGTTAAGTCTAACCACACCGTGTAAAATACAAATTAAATATATCAGTTATAGCTATGTACTAATTTAATTTTTTCTATTGCGC
Source organism: Oconnorella tubifera (assembly GCA_034700105.1). Lineage (NCBI taxonomy): Eukaryota > Metazoa > Annelida > Clitellata > Enchytraeida > Enchytraeidae > Oconnorella > Oconnorella tubifera. The sequence continues at coordinate 7,567 of JAQIXG010003197.1, forward strand.
AGTTTCACTCGCCCTCGCCGTGTTAAAGTAAATTGAGTGATTTTTGAACACAATTTGAATTCAGTTTAAAACATTAAATTTAGTTAAACGTTTTCAAGTCTCGATATGTTAATCAGAACAGATTTTGTATACAGTATATACAGTATTATCGACCGGACTATTCATTCGCTAAGGTTAGCGTTTGAATTGGGATTAATATTAAAGTTAAGTTTAAGTTAGGTTTGGTTAGGATTACGATTACTAAATGACTTTTAGACGCCAATTTGTCAGAAAAATTTGTTAATGTAGCGACTAAATGCAGCCATATTCATAAAAGATTTATTTCTCTTTCTCCGTTTGTTTAATAGTTTCTCTTTCTGTAACTCAATCCTTGTGTATAATGACTCTATTTCCATTTATCTTCATTACATTTTCGTCATTGATTCAGTCAAAATAGTTCACCATCAGTGAAAAATAAGAATTAAATCTGCAATATTACAGTTTTGTTAAAATAATTCTTGGCTACCTAAATATAACCCTAATCCAGGTTTTATAACCAAATTTCTAAATCTAATTTTATAGAAACAGTCGTAACCCTATTTCTAATTAATATTCAACCAATATTAACCAAATTTCTATTCCAGTCATAATATTAACCCTATTTCTAACCCATCCATAATGTTAACCCTATTTCTAACCCAGTTAACCCTAAGTGCGCAATGTTAGAATCGCTCTCTTTCGTTTTCGTTGTTGTTTCTTGAGACTCGCATCAGCAAATAACGTCACGGATGTTTTCTCTTCAAGTCGCTGCTGAAGAAAACGTAAACCGGCCATATTGAATCCCAGTCTATCCTGAAATGAACGTGACATTATGATGTCTTTATTATGACATCATAATGACATGAAAATGACATGGTAACAATATCATGATGACATCATAAATGACATCATAATCACATTGTAATGAAATTATGATGACATCATAATGACATCATGCTGACACCATAATGACATGATGATGACATCATAATGACATAATGATGACATCATAATAATAGATATAGGTATAAAGATAAGTGACCCTCAAAACAGCCCAGACAAATCACCCCCGATTATTAGTTTTTAGAGTTAGGGTTTGGGTTAAGGTTATGATTGAAGTTAGGGTTAGAGCTAGGGTTAGGGTTAGTTAGCATTCGAGTTATTAAATGAATTGATGGGGTCAATTTGTTGGGTTAGAGTATTCGGGGCCGTTTTGTCAGGGTACTGTATAGTTGAGTTATTAGTAATTTGATATTAAACTAATAAATTAGTTATCTAGTGCTATAGTACTTTGAGTATATCAGCCTGTGACGTCAGATTTTGTCTTAAACCGTCGATGACTGACGTCAGCATATGATTGCTGGTTATCTGTCCACAGTGAATTCTGAAATAAAACAAATAAATTCTAATATAAAACATATTAACACTTATGACATTATTTTCTTGTCATTAAAAATAACAAAAAACAAATTCATCGTCAAAATGTGTTTTAAATCAAGTTTTGCTCATTTCAATAGAAACCCTACTGCCAACAAGACTTATTCTATACCTGAGTAGAAAGAGTAGGCATCTTGCAGACAGCTCCACCTCCCAGCCAGACTGAATGAATCCATTGAGTAGCTCTAGTAAACTAGTCACATAGGAGAGAGGCAGGATGAGAAGCGCTTCTTCTAACTCACTGGACATAACATCAATAATATGGTATCAGCCAAAATAATAGGCTAATATTATTATACTTGGGGTTAGGTTTAGAGTTAGATATAGGGTTAATGAATTAATAGATGGGGTCGATTTGTTGGGTTAATATAAGTGTCATCAAATGATTATGCATAATTATAAAACAGCTGTATCTTATATTTACCTTGATTTAATGCGTTTGATAACTTCAAGCATATATTCATTTGGTGATTTAACTCCAAAAGCTTGAAACATTAAATGTACAGGAGCGTCTGGACACTAAAGACAAAAACATTTCTATTAATTTAACACACACCTTTTATAAGATGATAAACCGAGTACAAATAAACAAAAATATTTCTGTTCATTAAACGCTCGGTCATAGGATCAGGATCTCTACAATCTTATATAGTTTACGATCTTTACGATTTGTTGTGAGCTAGTCTCCGATTGGTTGTAATTAGGTCAATCTGGGGTTATGTTGAAGTCAGATGAGTTTGTTGATAAATACCTTTAAAGGGCAGCGTTCAATTTTAATGGAGGGAATTTTTTTTATTTACTTATTTAATTTACATCAATTAAAATGAAAAATTAACAAATCGCAATGTAAGTATTGGGAAGGGTTTTGATTAAAATAGAAATTATATCATTTTGTGTCATTATATTTTTCTGCCAATGAATCTATCCCCCCTAATAGACCATCAAACGGTCTATAAATGACAGGGGCAATTCATTTGCTTCCCGATAACATTCGTCTAAGTGTTTAACATTTGTCCAGGTGACCAGCTTAGATAGGATTTTTTCTTTTTCTGGTAGCTTGTTAATATTTTCTTTGTGTTTTAAATTGCGTGAAATATTGTGCAAATAAATACTACTACTACCGCTACTCCTGGTACTTCTCTAAATACAACAACTATATCAGTCCAAGATCACTAAAAGTATTTCTTTTCGGCTTGTCATGTAAGTATTTCTATCTTTAATTGATACAATTATACAAATGTAACGTGTATGTTGCATCGTAGAATGAAATAAAACCAACCGACCGTTTGACCGAGTTTTTCATATTTGAGACGATGTTCTGTTAGCAGCTCTGACTCAGTTCTATAAAGATCAAGTGCTTCCAGCAGACGATTCGCCTAGAAACAGCACAAATGTCAAATATATTTGAATAAAAAAGGATTATCAATAACAGCAAATTAAACAATTATTGTTCAATAGTCATTTATTATATAAGACTATATCATATAGTGTTGTATTTAAAGACGTGTATAAATAAGAATTATGATAGATATTATAAACGATTAAAATGTCAAATTCGGCTTAAAATCCTTGCTAAAGGGTGCAGCAAATAATTAGGACACTGAGACTGGAATCTGCAACATCTCAGTTGATCAAATTAATCACAAGTGTAAAAACTTAAATAGAATTAAATAAATTGTTATAATTGTAGAAACAACTAGAAACAAATAGAAACAAGCAGAAACAAATAGAAACAAGCAGAAACAAATAGAAACAAGCAAAAACAAATAGAAACCTCTAGGTCCGTTTCTTTACTTTTCCTGCCAGCCTTGGCAACTTCCGAACGCGTTTCACCCGGCAACTAAAATAAATCACAAAATTCCTACCATTGTGTAATTTAGAAAACATCCTACTTAAAGGTAATAAGCAGATTTAAATGTACAAGTTAAAATACGCAAAGCCAGTAATTTAAAATTGTAACAATACTGATAACTTGCGATTGGCTGATAACTTGCGATTTTTAGTCTAAAAATATTATTTTTACTTTACATTTCAAGTCTGTTTATTCATTTATTAATTACACAGAATTTAACCCTAATTCTAACCTCAACTCTCTAGAGTTAAGCCCTAATCCTAACTCTCTAATCTTATCTAGCCCTAATTCTAACCCTGAACTTCGTAATACTGAAATTTATTTCATAAAATTCAAGTGATTTTTTTTTCATAAAAAAACCCACCACAACATTCATCCCCTCCCCCCTCTCCTCCCAGTCATTCTTTAATTTCTCCTCCATATCTTTCTCTCTCTCCTAGAAAAATAAAAAAACAGTATATAAAGATAACAAAACAAAGATATAAACAATATGATACTGTAAAAAACTCTTATTTGTATTATATTGACTTTTATTAAGTATTTTCTGTTTTATATTTGTCAGCTTTATTGCAAATAAACAATATATATAAAATATATTATCTAAAATGATTCATCTACATCAGGAATTGAACCCTCAGCCTACTGACTCACAGCCCAGCGTTCTAACCACTAGACCACAGAGACAATGAGCTACAAACCTTTTCCTGTTCCTCCTCCAGGACCATGATCTCCTCAGTCCTCTCCCAGAGCCTCAAGGACCGATCATGGGCCGCAGTGGCCAGATAGGAGCCACTTGGGGAGACGGATAGACACCAGATGTCAGCCTGGTGACCCTTGGGGGAGAGATAAATAGACAGACGGATAAACGGACAGACAGACAGACAGAGACAGATATCAAGTTTATGATATCTGTCTTTGTCTCTGTCTCTGTCTTTGAATTGTTAATTAAACAATTCAAAGATTTAACTGAAAATATCACCTAAGTTATATTCTACTCCCATCAAAATAAACTTCAATCAGTTTTACCTCTAAAGTTGTGAGATGCTGAAAAGAGTCAGCGTCCCACTGTTTGATTTTTCTATCTTTTCCTCCACTGAAAAAAAGGTGTGTCTTCGGAACAAATTCTATACAGGTGACACTGAAATTTTAAAAAAATATTAAAAAGTTACATTAAAACAGTTTTTCAATGAATCTTAGCTTACTTACAATTGTTAAAAGCATTTACTTACAGTGAGAAATCATTTAAATAAAGAAAAATCAATGAAATAAAAAGGTGTCATCTTGTAAAATACTTTTTATATCACTAAAACTACAACAAGCTAATTAGTAAATATTGATGCTAATTAATAAGCTCACATAGCTACTAAATGAAAGTAATTAATAATGCTAATTAACAGAGTTGATTAATGACGCTAATCAATGAAGCTTATTAATGAAATTAAATTGAATGAAACTACTAAACAAAGCAAATGAATGAAACTAATTAACAAGGCTAATTAATGAAGCTAATTAACTAAGCTAATTAATGAAGCTAATAAACAAAGCTAATGGATTAATTAGCAAACCTTCCATCATGAGCAAAGATACGTTTATGAATATTTCCAAAGTCCAGCCCCCAGATGTAAATATTTTTATCCTGTGACCCGCTAACTAAGAGAGTCCCATCAGTGGACATATCCAGACAGAGTACAGGCAGCTTGTGCCCGTACAATGAGAGAAAAAACTAAGAAAAAAAAGTTGAATAATAGCGAATATTACATTTATTCTTTGTGTCAATATTATAGACTAGTGCAACCAAACAGTGTGACAGGACAATTCAGAGTGGACAATTTTTATTAGGGTTACGGTTACATTTTTTTATTAGGGTTATTGCTAGAGCTGGGGGTTAACGTAATCCTAGGACTAATACAAAATATTAACTATAATCCTAATCCAAATTGTCTGCTTCGAATTGTCCAAGAACTCAATCAATGAAACAATCACGTCAGCTAATCGATTTCTAATGTTAATACTTAGGATTAGGGTTAGCATTAGGAGTTTGACAGTTATTGTTATGATTAGATTTCGGGTTAAGTTAGGGCTACTTAGGGTTATGGATATTAAATAAATTTGAGGGGGGGTTGATTTTGTAACATTAATGCATTCGAAGTCGTTTTCTTGGGGTACCAGCAGAGGTCTTGGTATCAATTTAGCGATATATTTGGACATGGAATAAATAGACTGTAATACCTTGAGTGTATCGGCAAAGAAAACTTTAATAGTTGAATCCATTAGAGCAACAGCTAAAAACTTGTGATCAAAACTGAAAGAAAAACCAATATTAGAAGTTCCACAGATAAGTCAAAATTTAAGTTTAACGTCTAAATGACCGTATTGTATGAACACTGTCTCAGATGTAGCTGTTAAGTTACGCGTCTTACTAAAAAGTGCAGCAAGCTAAGTTTAATGTATTAAGCACTTTTAATTGTATATACTTGTAGTACTTTTTAAGTAGTATATATAAATAGTTTACATAGATCATTATATCAACTAAATAATAAAGTATAAAATACAGAATGCAAAAAAACTAGTTGAAAATAATGACAACAATTATGATTTCAAACAATATGAAAATGAAATTAAAATAATAATTATACAATTATAATCAATATGAAACTTAAATATAAAAACCCCGTCAACCTTTTAGTGGCTTCAACAATTTTTAAAAATTAAACTTAAATTTCAAACTGAATCTTAAAATCACTCGCCTGTATTTTACGACTAAAATCTCAGTCGACATTTGTAGAGTTCTCCTATGTACCAGTGATAGCCTTTTACTGCATAAATATACAATATCTTTATTATCTAATGTCACATCAGCACAAAAACCCATTCACATCATACATTTTGATACCATAGAAATTTTATACTAAAGCCGGAGAGAAAAAAAAAAGGTGTTGAGGTTTTACATTTAATTTACAGAAACTGAGTGCTGAGTGAACGCTGGACTCTTCTTAACACAGCACATCGATAAATAAATTTTCTTCGCAAATGACGGAGTACAAGTATAAAGAACTTTATCTAGCTTAACTAGAACACTAGTTAAATATAAAACTAGCCGATAATTAGGTTTAAAATTAACTAATTACCTCGTTGAAGATTCAATAGAAATGAGTTCAAAATCCCAAAATTTTACTTCCTTATCCTGACTGCCGGATATAATACTTCGCTGAAACAAAATGGAATAAATTCTTATTTTCATTTTACAATACAAAACAAGTCACAATATTAGCTAATCCCAACCATTTGCTAAAATTTACACAAACTAATCCCATCCATAAATTAATCCCAATATTAACCCAACTACTAACCCTAATAGTTAGAAAGCAAATAATTAACTTCTACTAAATAATAATTATCTAGACTAACATAGGCTACAAAGTTAAAATAGGTTGAGCATGTTAAAAACAAGGCCTAGCTAGAGAGACTTTAGTATAAGTACCTTGTCCGGCGCTAGAGAGAGGGACCATACTTCACTTGTATGAGCATCGATGGTTTCAATACACTCACCGATTGATATGTCAAATATCTGTAACTTGCCGCTCTAGAATTACAGAGAGGTATATAAATTCTGTCAATTCAATGTCTATTATGAGAATCATCTGAATAATTGACTAATTTTTTTGTTAGTTATTAACTTCATGCAATAAGGAAACTTAAAAATGTAGATACAGCTTTAATACATATGTACAGATTCTATACATACATATACTGTATATTCATATATACAGATCAATTCATCCATCCATCAATCAATAAATTAATCAATCATTAATGTACTGAAAACAGAAAAAATAATAAATATATCAATCCATCCATCCATTAATCCATCCATCCATCCATCAATCAATCAATCATTATGATATCTGAACACAAAGCCTACATTCCAACTTTCTAAATACTAAAGATACACAACTCATATCTCTGAGATTTTGCAACCACATCATAACTTGCTGCACCTTTAGCAATGCGAATAAATAGAGTCCTATAATATGTACAGCCTACCATGGTTCCAATAATAACATGTCTGTCTCCCGGTGCAAACAGAGAACAGAGAGCATACTGTGAGTCAATGCTTCGAATACATTGCATACTGGATCTGTATATACATACAAAGACTATATACATTGCATACTGAATCTGTATATACATACAAATAGTATATACATTGCATACTGGATCTGTATATACATACAAAGACTATATACAATTAAAACTTAATCTATTTAAACATGCATATAGCATATATCAATTATGCAATTATCAACAATCAATCAATCAACAAATCATTCAATCATTTATTTAATAACCAGCAGTCACTAACAACCCAACAATCAGTCATTCAACTAATCAATCAATCACACAACCAACCAACTAATCAATCACTCAACTATTCAATGACTCAACTAATCAATCAATCAACTAATCAATTACTCAACTAATCAATCAACTAATCAATCACTCAACGAATCAATTACTCAACTAATCAATCAATCAATCAACTAATCAATCTCTCAACTAATCAATCACTCAACTATTCAATGACTCAACTAATCAATCAATCAACTAATCAATTACTCAACTAATCAATC
>JAQIXG010003198.1:0-15503 GCA_034700105.1 Oconnorella tubifera
TTGTCTTTAATTAATGTTCATTAATTAATTGTCTTTAATTATTTGTCTTTAATTGTCTTTAATTAATGGTCGTTAATTAATGGTCTTTAATTAATTGTCTTTAATTAATGGTCATTAATTAATTGTATTTAATTAATTGTCTTTAATTGTCTTTAATTAATGGTCATTCAGTAATGGTCTTTAATTAATTGTCTTTAATTAATGGTCGTTAATTAATGGTCTTTAATTATTGGTCTTTAATTAATGGTCTTTAATTAATGGTATTTCATTTAGTATTTAATTAATGGTCTTAAATTCATTGTCTTTAATTAAATGTTTTTCATTAATTGCATTTAATGAATGGTCTTTAATTAATGTTTTTTAAGTAAAATCTAAAACGAATTTTGCTATATTATTAGATTCCTACAAGTTTTCATCTTCTACAAATTATTTGAATTTTGCTGATATTCTTAAAAGTATCCTCAATAAACCGCTTCTGGCTGATAGTCATATCAGATCTGTATCTTTTGAAACTAAAACCCCCGTTGATCCAAGAACAAAAATGAGTCTACGTCATGCACAGGTTATTTTGTCTTATTTCTAGTTTCTAAAATGCCTTAAGAATAATTACAGGCATTTATAAGAAATAATAATTATGATAATTTATTTATTACAAAAATATTCAATGTCTGTGATTTGAATCCATAATCTATATATCATTATACAAACATGCTGTAAACTGTGCTATTTTGTTCAATTTATGTATTGTTAATATTTCCATGGCGTTAATTTTATTCGAAGGTAAAAGAAAACAGAAAAAAGAGAACGAAAGAGAGACTTGAGAGATTGAGAGAACTTGAAATAAAGAAAGAGGCAATCCTTCATGCGCATCAAACTATCCTTAAGGTTGCAATTTCATACAAAGAATAAATACAATACTTTAAAATTTAAATGCACTGATTCTAATCGCTGCTTTCCAATATCGTGGAAATGTGATGGACAATACCAGTGCAGTGACAAAAGTGACGAACGCTACTGCGGTATGTAATCGAAAGTAACATCTGCTGATGGAAGACCAGTGTGTCTTCCATCAGCAGATGTGGATCTAAACAAGTTTAAAGTTTGTGTTGCGACTGGGTTGGACGTTCTAGATACGAAAGCGGTAAGTTATAGCAAATAGACCTCATACATTATTAATGGTACAAGGCTGTTGTACTCAATTAGTAGCAAAAACACAAATATACTAAATATAACATTAGAAACAATTGTATCTACATTTATTCTTAAAATGTACGCTACAGTTATGAAGAAGTGTCCTCATAAGTAGCTGCCAATTTAATCATCTTACTAATGGTTGTGATAAGTCAAAGAAATTATGCGATGGGATTTGAAACCTTGATGGCTCGAATCAGTGTTCTGCTACATTTGCAATGAGCTTTTGATCTTTAGAAACATTATACCCAAACATAATCATCAAATAAGCATTTGTTTTTAAATGAACTAAATAATATATTGAAATTATTCTCAAAGTAAACATAAATAATCGTGAAAACATCATAAATCATCAATATATATAACTTTTCATTGTAAAAATCAATCTTTTAAAGCTTCTGAAATCCTCTCTCAATGGCTAAATATTATGTTCTTCTACAGCTTGGGGCAATCAGAATTTGCTTCAAGGAAAGATGCAGCCTATGACCAAAGCTCAATGTTATAAATCTTACACAGCTCTAACATTTAACTACTTTTTAGCAACTTTGGACAATTTCTCCACATTCTTTTGTGCTGGCAGCACAACTAATACCAGAGGAATAAGCGCTTGCATGGTAGGTTATAATTAATTTTAGCATGTAACTTTATTCAACTTTGTTCTTATTATATTGAACAAATTAATATAAAAAAATCATTACAGTCGTTATTTTATTTTCAGATTTGTACATAAATAAAAATATTTTCAATGATTATTATAGAAAGCTCTTGTTATTATATTATCGATCTATTCAAGTGTAATGTAACGTAAAATGCTACATTTTAGGGAGACAGTGGCGGTCCCCTGGCTTGCATGGATCAGCAAAATATATGGACAGTCGTTGGAATATCAAGTTTTGTATTCAAGCAATGTCAACTGAGTGTATTTACTAAAGTCTCAGTATCAGAAGTGGATAAGTGATACTATATCACAACATCCTTTCTAATTCGAATATTATGCATCTTCTAGCAGTTTTAATACGAATCGCTTGATGGAACAGTATCTTATGAAATCAATTAAAAAACTATTGTTGTAAATGTAATTAGCATGTAAATAGTGTAGCAATATTTAGGATATTCTGAGATTGTGTATAGTATTTGTATTTGTATTCAGTAATGATGAAAAGGAATTTTTTGTACTTTGTTTTTTTTTCATGTTTTATTTGACTTTTAAAAGAAACCGTAACGTTGTACTTCGATATCAGGCTTCAGCTTTTGGCGATAATTTGTATGCTTGTTTGGTTTATTTTATTTTGTTTCCATTAAACGAGAATCTCGCAGAAATTATAGATAAATTTTGTCATATTGTGAACTTTATTATAATTATTTACGATACTAACTGTACCTTTTATACAATCTCCACTAAATTATCATACTGTCCACAGTCTTTTGTAAGTACATGAAGTAATAATAGAAATACAATTGAATCATGTTAAAGCTATACTACCATGTTGAGTTATTAATGAATCAAGGTGATCCATTGTAATTTGAAATCTCTGTAACTCTAGAGTTGCTACACAGATTTTAAGAAGATTCTAATTTTTACTGTTTTCGTGTTCAAAAATTTAGAAGCTTTGTATTTGGGGCATTACTATATGTATCAATTTTTAGTTTTAGTATGTTAAATCTTAATTCAATTAACTTAAAGACTGTTATATGGTACCCAGACAAAACCATACAGAATAAATTAACCAAACATATCGTCCCTGTCAATTTATTAAGTGTTAATAACCATCAAATTTAACATAACAAAAAATTTCAGTCAAAATTGTAAAGAATAATTGAGATCGATTTATTAGATGTTTTTTTCTTGGCCACAGGCTATTAGTCATTGAATAATATGTAATAAGGTTGGTATCACTCAACTTGCTAAAGGTTGTAGCAAGTTAACAAAACATTGCAACGTCTGGGATTCGAATCCTGGATCGTACGCTATTGAGTCTAATTTTAATATTGTCTAAAATATGTATCGTCTTATTTTGTATGTAAATTGTAAACTATAAGTTTTGTTTGTGAAAAGTTTGAAATATTCAAACAGAAGACAATAAATTGTGATAGTTGTAATGATGATGAAAATTGAAAAAAAACACTGCAACAATTGTTTTCCGTCTTTTATTTTTAAACTGATACAATGTTATGCACCAAAATGAGTAGACATTGCTTATAAACGATTACAAATTAAGATTTTGAAAAACCATACCATCTATAGACAAAAAAGGTTTTTATTACATAAATTATAGAAGGAAGGACTAGCTAGAAATAGATAGATATTCTACATATTATTCCTGCAAATCAGGCGAGAATTTTTAAAGCAACTTGATCAACATGAAACGGTGAACTCCACTATGCAATATGCATTATTTATATAACCCGATTAAAAACCAATTTTATTCTTGGATCAAAATTTTGAGGTCCCAAATTCGAGTCCTATTGATTCGAAAATTAACAATCACCCGCTAACGCGTACTTAAATTTAATAATTTATCTTTATTTAATTGTAGTGCAAAGTGAAATAATCGTATTGTAATATAATCTGAAAACCAAAATATTGTTTCATTACTTTATATAATAAACGGCATGCCACAATATAACACAGCAGTCAAGGAAAATGTTGAAAGTGATTCAAATCCACAAGGGCTAATACAAAATACTTCAATGCAATAAATAAAATAGGATAATCAAATCAAAATAAACAATTCACAGATTTAGATTTACGCATTCTACCAAATGATTCTTTTATTTTGCGCGATATACAAATATATACATAAACTAAAATATAATTCTGTTCATATGTTACATTAATCGTAAAGTTGAACATTAATTTATTTTATGATCCCTCATCACTTATGAGCTACATCACACTAGGGATAATAACATGGATGCATCTCAACATAAGGAAATATGGCATGCAATTCAACCAAGATTGTGACGCATGCAGGAGATGAAAAACTAGTCATTCAGGAAGTCCAGTCAAAGAACGAATAATATTTATTTATCTATTTCTTCAATGCCTGTTGTCACATCAGCATAAAAAACTCGGTGTGCAAAAATGAAGAGATGAAAACACTCGACTCTTAATAGTATACTGTATTAAGCTCAGTTATTGCAATAACTGAGAAAGCACTTCTAAAACTTAAAGCAAGTTTTATTCATAAATATGAAATATATGATTGAAAATAAAACTTTAAATGTAAAGCAATTACTAAAAAACAGAACACATGATATGATGAGTACACTTGTCCAATTTAATTTTAATTTAGCTTCGAAATAATGTCACAGAAGTAACTGAAACATTATTAGAAGTTACAGAAAGACTGGGGGTGCTATAGGAAGAATTAAAACTACATGGCACTGAAAAAAGTAAATTGCATTAAATATCAGCAAAAATGTGAATTTCCTTTAAACTACAAATTAATAAAATGAAACAATGATACAAGTGCAATAAGACAAAATACAGCAAATATATGTATTTAAACGAGTCTGTAAAAATTAAAGACAAACTTAGGATAATTTATATACAAATATTTGTTTGATAAATATTAAGGTTCACAGAATAATAATCACCACAAAATCATATTCTTCTTCTAAACATACTAATGTTTTATTTAAATGTTGAAAAAAGTAGAGATTTAAAAAAAATTGTAAAAAGACAATAAATGTTAGTTATAAAGTAATCAAAACGCAATAAAAGATAAGCAAACAAAACTATATACTTTAAACATGAATCAATGTCACAATAAATTTAATGAAATTTAAATTAAACAAAATTTATACATAAGATTTCTTAAAATTTCTTAACATTATACAGCATACAGCAATAATAAAAAAAACAGATACTGTTTTTTGAAGCATATCTGAAAATATATCATTGCTGTAGTTATTTAAACTCACGCCTCAAATGAATTCTTAAACAAAAAATCTAAAATCAATCACTCGAGATAAGAGCAATTAATTATACATGATAAAACAATGCTGTTCATTTATTGCAAAATTAAAAATCAGTGTAAATTATGTCCAAAGTGTGTCAATTAAATAACCTTTAAGACTCAATACAGTTTCTTGACACAAATGTCTTTATAACAAAATCATATGTTCACTTGTGATCTTATAACTGTTGTCAGTGATCCACTTTAATTTAAACTTTTTTTAAAACTATCAAAAATGCAACAGTAATATTTAGCCATATAAACAAGATGTGAATAATCAAGTAATACAAATACTGAACGCAGCATTAAAGGGACAAGCATATACATGCTTGCATTGATTTGTATCAAAAAGGAAACGCAATGCAGAAAGCATACTTCAAACAATGTTAGTACGCTAATGTCAATATAATTAAAACCTGATCACATTTATTGTCAATATATCATTTTGCTTGTTTACTAAAGTATATGGAAAATATAAATTCAGGACAATATTATAAAATATAATATTGTCAAGCTCAATGTGATGATCAAAAGCTTAAATTCTTTTAAACTACCAATTTATTTAAATCACAAATTAAATTTTCTGAAAGTTAACTAATGCATATACTACTGAAGAATCAATAGTTCTGCCACTATTTAAATTAAATGGCCTCTTTGATTGAAGTAGGATTAGCATTTATTAGCTTCTCTGAAAAATAAGACAAAATAAAACGTCTGAAAAAAAATAATACAACATGTGTAGGTCTATTCATATAATAATGAAAAATACCCATCTCCTTATTTATTACTAGATGCTATTTTTTATCATTTTCTTATCCTTCACATCCGAGGCCATCGAGTAGCAAAGCCAGAATCTCATTACGCATTCTTGACAAATCGTAGATTGGACGAAATTTCAAATTACATGGCCTTAATTTTCATTCTTTTCATCTTTGGTCCATTTTTCTTGGCATCTTTCTTCAGATTTTTCTCCTGCAAAATCATCAAATATTGCATTGAATTTCAGTGATTCTTTACATTATTACTTTACACCTTAATTAGGCAGCATCACAGCAATTTGTCAACTGACTTTATGACAATATGACTTTTGATACTTCTACCAACATTTGATAACTACCATATCAGGGTTAGGTCTAGGGTTAGGAATAAAGTCACGGTACATCAAAAGTCAGTAGACCAAATGTCAGTAAACTTAGTGTCATAGACAAAATCTGCAGGCAGTTGACAAATTGTTGTGGTAACCTAATTAATTGCATTAATCTCTTTATAAAATTACATTTAAATATTATCATTAATTTTTCTTAAATAATTCAACGAATAAAATTCAAAACAATAAATTCATTTACCTCTAGTTTTCTTTGTTTCTCCGGATCGTCTTCATTCATCATCTTTTCTTTTTCCGCTCTCCTTTTCTCTTCCCTCCTTGCCTGTGCTGCCTCTGAGCGCTGGGTATGAGTTGCTTTCTGTTGCGACTCTATCATCTTCGTTCTCTGTCTATCTGCCTTCAGTTTAGCCTGAAAGAAAATTGAAAAATTAGTCTTAATTTTATATTTCCAAATATAACAAATACAAAATATAATAAATAAAAATTTAATATAAATGAACAATGCTACAGCAGAATTAAAAGTCATAGCATAATGCAAGACCTACTAAACATATTGGTAATTTGATGGTAATGAATACAATAAAACTACAAGGAAAACTGTGATAAAAGAATCAAACAGTAAATAAAAAATAAAAAAGAGTAAATGCAGAAAGTATTACAGCAAAATTTCTAGAAAAAGTGAAGATTTAGAAAGATAAAAAGAGTACTTCTTTGCTGAGATTGAAGCGTTTCATTTTGTCAATACAGTGGAAGACCATTTGCAGCAAGGGTTTCATCAGCTCCATGTCACGTGGTGAACTATTACCTTTATCTGCAACTGCGAATAAATATATGCAAAGATTGTATAAACGAAACTAGTTAAACTAAACAGAAAGGTCTAAAAGGACTAAAGAAACAGTCGTAGTTAAACTAAATATAAACAAATAATAGTAAACCGTTTAGCAATTAAACTAAATCAGAGACATTTATGTTCAATCTTTCTTCATAAGCATGTTGCATAGTGCCACATATGTACAAAAAGGTTATTTTAACGATAGATGTAGACTACTAATTGTAAGAAATTAAACTCATAAAACAGTGCATTAATTAATTTTCCTTTGTAAATGATAATACAAGTACAATACAGTACGTATAAGCTTGAAATCATTCTCATTCTGAAAAGAAATATTGTTAAGATTTCAACTCGATAATCTAGAGTGCAGTGTTCAAAAACAAAGAATCAAATCATATCAATTTAGTTTTATTTAAAAGCAGATTGTGAATTACAAACAATTTTAAATTCAGTTTAAAAAAATAAATAAGAGAAACTGACCATTGAAGCAAAAAATGAGAACTTTTTGAGTCTCCGCAAGCTTGGTCTTGTCAGTATCGCTAGAAATAATACCCGCAATAACATTTAATTTAAATGTAAAAAATTTGCATTACAAAAACATGAGAACCAAGTAAATATGAGAAAACATGCGAATATACAATTATAACATAGCTATATACATTTAAAGTTATAACATAAAATTTAAAAGTTGCAAAACTGACTCTGGCTGCCTTTGTCCGATGTACTGATCAGAGAAATGTAAATATTCCACCATTGTGTCAAATTTGTTGATGGCTGCCACAATCTGTAGCAATCAAACTACTGCATCAATTAATACTGCATCTAAAACTGTATAATGATAAGTGCAATAAAAGGTGAACACACTGGATAATAAGGGAATCATTTTCTACTTATACTGATGCATAGAGTTGATTACAAATATAATATTGATACCGCATCTTTCTCTCTTTCTCTCCCTAATAAGGAGCAATTTAGTTTACAACCGGCATGTTTAACTTTTCTTCAAGAGATATATTTCAATATTATAGCATACTATTATATTCTATAGATAAGATAGTACGCTACAAAATGTAGATTTACAATTTACATAATTTATATTTACAATGGCTTTAACAAAAAACAGCTATGTCTTTTCAACATCACACTAATTAATGTTGATGTATATCATATTCTACTCTTATTATTTACATATGTATTAAACTGCTCTTGTAGTAAAATAAAAAGCAAAATCAAATATAATGTTAGCATTGTAATCTAGGTGATAAGAAACCAAGTTATGAGCTGTTAAAGTCAAGGAACACTGGTTTTTTAACAGTCCATTTAAGGATGTTTGTTCCATTGAGATTATAAGTAATTTTAAATACACAGCTTGAACCGATCTTTAATCACAAAGTGGATGTCAGTATAGTAAGCATCAAGTGATACCTTTGTATCTAGTATATACGAAGTGACCTCCCCACTTTCACTCATCACTTGAAACGAAGCGGGAAGATTAAACTTGTCAACACTTTTCTTCTCAGGACAGAAGTTACTCTGTAAAACGTAACAAAAAAGGAATCATTATTATGCTAATATAAAATTATACTTACCAAAAACACTAAAGAATAAATAAATTATATTGTAAGTATGACATCAAATTGGCTTTTTACACAGTTTAACCAATTTTCTTCAAAATTATTACAGTAGGTATAATAATACTTGAATAAATTGAATGTTATATCAGAACAAACAATCTGTATAGTGACAAACTGTGAACTAAACGTTTAAAAATCAAGTGACTGGACACGTAATATTAAACAGTTTTCCTTGAAAAGTAATAGTTGAACTACTTACTGTTTGTGTCCACATAATCAAACAATCGAGACACGAAATTTATTCAATATTTACACAAAGACTCACAATATCGGAAAAGTCTTTCTGTAGCCGAGCCGCAGATCTTTTGTTAGCCAAACAGAATACAAACGTATCCATGTCTGAATCATCCATTATCACTCGAATTATCTAAAAACGGTAATCACAAAACATTCAATTGTTTTCATCTGCTGCAGATTTCATATTTCATAACTTAACATTTGACAAATTTTAGTAACATCTTAAATTGTACAACATCTTGAATAATATTTGAATTGTAGTAACATAATTTAACATTTGATAACTGTTAATAACACATAACATAACAAAAATATAATACTAATTTCGACGTACAATCTGATCAGTCATTGGCCGAAACATCCTAGCCAATGAGCTAACAAGATCCTGTCGTTTTAAAAGTTTGATCGTGACCAGCATTCCCTCGCAACATGTCCTCCCGCTGCACCACAATGAGTAGACGTTTTCCGCTTCTTTCATTAGAACTCCGTTCTGTACTTCTGTTCCTGTTCCATCGTCACCTGAAAAATATTAAATAGAAATAATAATAAGTCTCTTTATTTCATGCCAACTGATGCTACATTTTACATATAACATAAGTATATTTTAAAACAAAGTCATAGAACTGAGACAAGGAAATGATCACTGCACTTGGATAAATGAAGTATTACACATAGCACAATGTTAATAATACACCTGGGAACTATAGTGCCATTAAATCATATTAATATTTTAGAAGTTCTCAAAATAGCCTAAAATAAAATAGACTAAGATACAAATTCATGGTTCAACGTTATCAGCAGTGTAAATTCAAATAAATTTTCAAATATTTGCCAAAATATGGTAACCTACCGATAACAGAAAAGTTTTCTTCTAACAATTGCCGGTGCGCCGTCAACCATGCCTGTGCAAGCTTGCCATTTTTGGTCTTACCGGCAATGAAGTTAAGTAGGTAGGCGCCCAGTCCAGCAAGCATTAACATCTCCATGTAGAAACTATCCCAGTTCGTATGCATGTGAATAGGCACCTATTTATGAAAGAACAAAATCTATTTCACTTTGTTAAATTGCTAACAAAAATCTTACGTATAATCAAACTAATCAATTTTTGGCACAAGATTAAAATAAATGATAAATTAACAAAAATTAGCACTAGATATCAATTAATACATTTAACAACTTCATTTTTAATTATTTAAATATACTAGTTAAAGAATGACAAATATACACATCGAGTCCTAAAAGTTTGTAATTATAATTTTACACAACTTTAACTCCGTAATTAATCTCTTACAACTGAATTCATTAATTAAATCAATTCAAACCATATTACCATTGTATCATTGAATTAAAATTGAATTTTGAATCAAAGTTTCAGTCAGTTAATAAACCATTAATATTTTTTATATTTAACTGTATCGGCCAAAATAAAATTTAATTAAATTTATTGTGTAGCTATTCATTTCTATTTCAGTATAAATTTCTAACAAAACGACCGACTGAACACACTACCCGTAACCAAAATATAAATTTACAATTATTATCCTTCTTGTTAAAAGTAAAAGAAATATTCGATCTAAAAAGGAGAGCAACCTTTGCAATTTTGAGATCAGGGGGTTGATCGTGGCCCTTGGACTTTGTCGGTCTTTCTCTGTCAAAACCCTCAAACTCATTCTCATCACTTAAATGTTCAAATTCTTCCCCTTCATCCTCATCTTCTTCTTGCTAAAAAAAAATTCATTGCATATTTATTCACATTCTTTCCATCCACAAAATTAGATTATTTTCTCTTAATCAAAATACTAAATATCATTTTCTGTTAATTAAAATACTATATATTAATATTATCCAAACCCCACCTTTCCTAAAGCAATGACTTGCTTTGGTGGCGCAGCAGGGAAATGCAGCGACAATGCTGGGAACTTTTAGGACAGTTTCCCCAATGCTGGAAACTTTTAGGACAGTTTTCCCAATGCTGGGAACTTTTAGGACAGTTTTCCCAATGCTGGAAACTTTTAGGACAGTTTCCCCTAGACACTTTTTAATCTATTTTACATTCTGTCAACTGAATTTTAATTTGCAATACTCGTTTGAACTATTATTTCAGCAAATAAAATTATTACCAGACAAAAATATCATAAATAACGCCTCACCTCAACAATGGCATCGTCCTCGTCATCATTTTCCGCCTGCTGCTCAGCCTCTACTGCCTCTGGGGCCATCACAACCTTCTGCGGAGCACCTGTCCTCTCAGAACCATGATCAGGGGGTGCGGCACCCCCTGGTGTAGCACCACCCCTGCTGGCACCTCTAACCGGGGGTGATATATCATCTGAATATAGTTTAAAAATATCATTTGTGAACAATAACTCAAGAATATACAAGCTATAATCAGGTTGTGATATAAAAATTAATCAAAATCACCTCTGACATAATTATACTTATGTAATGGAAGTAGTTAAGAAAATCAAGAATTATAAAATATAGAAACTAATATCAGATCATTTTTATGATAATCTATAAATAATTTTGATAATTTTGGCTTAAGCTCATTGGTGAAGTGATAGAGAACTAGACTCGAAAGCTACAGATCCAGGTTTGATTACCGTGAATGCACTGCACCACTAACTTGCTCCATCCTTCAAGGATCTTAAATTAACAACTATGTATCTCTTTCATATAATACAATAATCCAGTACTTTGAACTTAAATTATCTTTTAATATATTTGTATAACGCTTTTTCTTGTAATAGTATTCATAATGTGTAATGTAAATTGAACCCACGATGGTAAATAACTCAGATGTCCGTCGGCATCAGAAAAAATTATACATGCTCCACCCACAAAACAGCGAAAACAAACCAAAGTCATTACTACAAATCAATAATAAATTATAGCAAAACTGATGTACCCTAATAACGTACAAAATAACTAAATATAAAAATAAAAATTATTCAAAATCTAGAATCACCTTCGTCTATATCTTCAAATTCAGCAAAGTCATTATCCTCTGTGCTAACTGAATGCTCACTGGCTGCAACCAGTGACCAATGAAAGAGCACGATAAAGAGAAGGGAAAGACACAGCGTTTTCATTTCTAATTTTATACCAAATCTGTGAAAAAAAATTATAGTGTAATTTAAAGACAATAAAAGGCACGGTAAGATTATCAAGAGAAAAACTTCTGTGTAACAAATGCTAAAATTCTCTTATAATCCTAATCATAACCAATTTTCTAACCCTAATGCATTTAAGACACAATTCATCTTAAACTCTAATAAAGTGAATATATGAATACAAATCATGAAAAAGATCATTGATCCTACGTGATATAATGCAATAGAATAAGATCAAGGGATGCTATTATTATCATAATGTTTCAATTTGTATCACGTTACAAAGTCCATAGTCAAAGTTAGGGTTAGGGGTTAGGATTTGGGGTTAAGGTTTTTAGTCGAGGACTCTTTTAATATTTAAATAAATGTATGCCTAGTTTACCTAATTAAGATTCAATTTTCGGGAGGGGAATGGGACGGAACTTTGCAACTTCAATAAAATTTGCGTATACTTGGCGATTTTTATTCTCTATATTTCTTATATATATTTTCATTTATTTTCTGGTCGGATAGCATGTTAAATAGCTATTATAATATAGTATTTCAAACAAATTCAATGCGCATAGATCGAAAAATTTAACCCAATTAAAATAAAATCAATTAAATTGTAAAATTATGAAACCGCATGCACAATAAAATCCTCGTCATCAGTGTTACAAAAATTACAAAAATTATATATATTTAAATATTATGTATTATTAATTATTAAAATACAATCGTTATACAATTGGAGTAAATAATAAATCCTTCATTACTCTTTATTTTTATATAAATTATTAAAAGATAAGTTTACCAATAATTGAATACAAAAATAAAAAATTAAATGCAATAATCTCAAATGTATTACAAATTTTCGGCCGCCGAATAATTTTTGATAAGGGGGTGATGTAATGTAACATTTTTTTATTGAAGGTATTGTATTGTTAATTATTCATGTAGTGGAGGGGGTAGTCTATTGTTATAAATTTTTATTTGTGGGTACTGTATTGTTTAGTGTAAATGGTAGGCAGAGCCGCATGCGTTAAGCATTAAGGGGGCCTGGGACAATGATCCTGAGGGGGCCCAGAAGAATTTTTTAAGATCACCAGTGCATTCCTTAGAGGGATAGCAAATTTAAATCTTAATTCTAAAGGAAAACTATAGACACGTACAAAATATATACCAGTGCACGATATAATCTGATGATGATCGTCCGCATTGGCCTAGGGCCTCGGGAGTTTAGGTGCCTCGCGCGGGAAAATAAAATATAAAATTACAAAAAAATGAATATAGGCTAGCTTGTAAAAAAAATATAAACATATATTTAACACGAATGAATCAGATGTAAACCATGAAGAATTATTTTCAGCAATAATCATTTTATTATAATGGAAAATTAAAAATCATCAAGTGGTTTTGACATTTTTCAACATACCATGTAGAATTCCCTATAGGAGAAATATTTCCACACTTTTCTATAGAACTTTGCATACACGCTATAAGAAATAGCGCCGCTCGACGCATGGCGAATAAATCTGTAACTAACAAATTTTTAGTTTCATTTCTACTCGCTATAAAAAAATAGTGCCACTCGACGCGTAGCGAATAAATCTGTAAATAACAAATGTTTAGTTTCATTGTGGACTAGCAAATTTTTAGTTTCATTGCTGTAGAGGTTATTGACCCGCTATAGCGGGACTATTCAATTAGATTTATCAAGGGACCAAACTTGAGAAAATGAACATGCCGCGGGTCATCATCATTTTTGATGGACATAGTGCTGATCAGCCAAAGTGTGGGAGAGTCCAGGGCCGGATTAAACATTTATGGGGCCCTGTGCCAACAAAAAATTTGAGCCCTTTTTCAGTATCTGAAATATTCAACTTTTGAAGATTGCAGTTATGAAACTTTCTTGCCTATCGATTTTAGATCAATTGGATAAGTGATACCTCAGGAAATAAGAAAAGATTGAACCAAAATGATAATCATGTATAAAAATGAACAAATCGATTTTTAGTAAACGTTATATATCGTATCCATTCGTAGTGAATAAATGGTCAAAGTCATTTTCGATATTTTGCTAAAAATATAAAAGAAATAATAAAATTTTACCTGCAGGCTTATTAATGCCTGCAATACAGTGATATTTTTGGTTAAGAAAGTAACTACTCGTGACGTAATTCTAGCGCTAATTTACAGAGAGTAAACTGAAACTAAATTTTAAATTAGTTAATCATCTAATCGCTACGTTATAATGGCGCTAATTTACAAAGAGTAAACTAAAACTAAATATTAAATTAATTAAGCATCTAATCGCTACGTCATCATAACCCTATTAATACAGCGAGTGTAAATAAAACTACAAAATAAACAATTACTAAAACAGAGGTCACTGACCCGCTAAGGAGTTCTTAGTACGTGTTGAACCGATATAGAGGTCATTGACCCGCTGTAAAGGTCAATGACCCTCCATAGTGGTTCCTGACCCGCTATAGAGTGCATTGACCCGCTAGAGGTCATTGACCAGCACAAAATGTCATTGACCTGCTGTAGAGATCATTGACCCGATACAGAGGTCATTGACACGATATGCAGGTTATTGACCCGATACAGAGGTCATTGACCCACTACAGAGGTCATTGACCCGATGTAAGGGTCGTTGACCCGCTATAAAGGTCATTGACCAGCTGTATAGGTCATTGACCTGCTGTAGAGGTAATTGACCCGCCATTGAGGTCATTGACCATGTATAGAGGTCATTAACCCGCTGTAGAGGTTAATAGCCCGCTATAGCGGTCACTGACCCTCTACAAATGTCATTGACCTGCTATAGAGTTAATTTACCCGCAATAGAGTTCATTGACCCGATATAGAGGTCATTAACCCGCTATAGAGGTCACTGACCCTCTGTAAAGATCATTGACCCGCTTTAGAGGTGATTGACTCGCTGTAGCCGGTCTTTGGCCCGCTACAGAGGTCATTGATCCGCTACAGAGGTCATTGACCCGCTAGAGAGTTCATTGACCCGTTACAGAGGTCACTGACCCGCTACAGACTTCATTGACCCGCAACAGAGGTCATAGACCCGCAATAGAGTTCATTGACCCGCTGTAGAGGTGATTGACCCGCTGTAAAGGTCATTGACCCGCTATAGTGGTCATTGACCCGTTATAGAGGTCATTGACCCGCTATAGATGCAATCGATGAACATGCAGCCTATTATAATTAACTTATACAGAGTCTCAAAATATAATATTTTGAGACTGTATTAATAATAATAATAATAATAATAATTTTCATTGAATAATCTTTAAGAGTTTGTAGATATGAATGCATGCATGTAAGATAGATGGGGGAGGGGTGTAGTCAGTGGCGGATCCATGGATGGGCGATGGGGACAGTCGCCCCCCCCCCAACGTAGTCGTTTATTTTTTTTTGAAATGTTAATTG
>JAQIXG010003199.1:0-15500 GCA_034700105.1 Oconnorella tubifera
AGGATTAGGGTTATGATCTGAGTGACTATAAGTCTAAGGTTAGGATTAGGGTTATGATCTGAGTGACTATAAGTCTAGGGTTAGGATTAGGGTTATGATCTGAGTGACTATAAGTCTAGGGTTAGGATTAGGGTTATGATCTGAGTGAGAGATAGCGTTTACATTATGAAGGATCATTAAACAAATCATTAATTAAAAATATTAAAATATTAAGGATCTATTTACGGGGCCCCCCCATAAAAAAACGAATCAAACCTTGAAATTTGATGAACATCTGAGTGAAGGGGGGCAGTCTAACCAAAAACTGGAGCAATGACGCAATATTTGAGCAGTAATTCGTATAATGAAAGGGTTCATTCATCACCCCTACCTCCTCCCCCATAGCTATCGACGATAATTTCTGCTGATTTTGAATCTGGGGGGGTGGGGGAGGGTAATTTTAATTTCCAAATAAAAATTCAACATAGAATTTTTTATTGAACATTGAAGATTGAAATAAGTAAAGTTTAACGTCTTGATTAAAGTGTTATATGAAAAATGTCTCAGACGTAGCTATTAATTTATATGTTATATTAAAGGGTGCAACAAGTTAAGTTTAATGTCTGGATTACTGTATTATGTGAATGTATCGAACGTAGCTGTCAATTGCAGTGTCTTAGTAAAGGGTGCAGCAAGAAATAATAAGCTTTCACAGAAATTTGAACCTCAGCCTATTAAGTGCAAATCCGGTGCTCTGACCACTTCACCAATATTTGCAATATATAAAGTCAGTATAACTTATATTAAATATATTAAATATTATATTATTATATAATATATGTTATTAAATATATATATATATAAAACGCAAGTATTATATAAATATATATAAATATATATATTTATTCATATATATATGCTGTATATATATGAATAAATATGTATATTTATAGAAATACTTGTACCCGACAAAACGACCCCGAATATGACCTGACCTGACAAAACTGCCCTGTTAATTCATTTAATAATCATCGTTAACCTTAAACTTAACCCTAATCTTTGTTCTAACCCTAACTTTCTCTAATCCTAACCCATGAATAAATATACAATAAATAAAATATGATGTGCATATATATAATATATATATACGGTATATACAGACCTCGTATTGTTGTATATACTTAGGCTCCAGTTCCTTAATTTGTGTTGAAATCGTTTTAGATAAATTCCTGAAGTAATTTTTTAATTAGAATGATTTTTCAAATATAACTGCATTAAATATAGAAAATAAAATCAAATTTGTTACACGTCATGGTTAACCCTAACCATAACCCTAAACCTAACTCTATCTCTGACCCATATACCTTAATAATCACAGAAAGAATAACAATAGTATTTAATAAAAAAGGATAATAATGATGGTAATGATGATAATGACGATGATGATAATGATGTAATGTATAACCTAAAGCTGTTTGGATTGCTTATATCCAATGTATCCCCTGTATATCCCGCCAGTATGAATGGATAGATGGGATACTGCATGAGATCATTGAATGACCGACCGGCTAGCTTATTTAGACGCATCAGATACTCAAAGTTGGTCAGTCGACCATCGACCCAAAGTTGCTGAATGGTCAACAGAGGGTCAGACTGGAGGATGGACGGGAGGTCGAGGGTTTGAAGCTCAGTGAAGAGACTGTCACGTTCCTAGAGTAGAAAAGTGGATGGATGGATGGGTGGATGGGTGGATGGATGGATGGTTGGGTGAATGGATGGGTGGATGGGTGGATTAATGGATGGGTGGAGGGAGGGAGGGGTGGAGGGATGAGTGGGTGGCTGGATGGGTGGGTGGATAGATAGATGGATGTGTGGGTGATGGGGTGGATGGATGAATGGATAAATGGATGATCAATGGATGGTAGGAAAAAAATATAAATAGATAGATGAATGGATGGATAAAAGAATGGATGAATGAATGATTGCAAAGATGGGTGGATGAATGGATGGATGGACAAATAAAGTTGATGAGTCATTGACAGGGGGGGTACTAGACCCAATTAAATAAATTTTAAATTAACTGTCCTAGACACAGGGGGGGGGCTACTTTGACAGGGGGTTACTAGACCAAATTAAATAAAAAATAGACAAAAGTTTTGTAGACCTGTGTAGAGTTAAAAGCAAGCAGACAAGTTTTGCCATTAGACAGAAAGATCTCTAGAGCGTTGTCCTTCAATAAATACCACTTCTTATTTAACTCACAAATATCACGGTGTGGTAACGTTACAAATAGGTCATCACAGTTACCTAGCAACGCCTACAACAAGTCATTTAATTTATAATTGTCTGTCTGTCTGTCTGCCTGTCTGTCTGTCTGTCTGTCTATTTGTCTCTATTATCTATTTGCCTACTGTTTATCTGTTTTGTTTTCTGTATATCCGTCTGTCTTTCATTGCAAATGATAAAGAATGTTCAGTAATGATAACAAATGATAACAAATGATAACAGAACTGACAACAAACCTGCGTATCATTATTATCCCTCACAATCTTATCAGCGACGTAGAAGATGTCTGATTGGCCGATAAGTAAGTCACCCGATGTAGAACTTAACATATTTAAAGACGCAACGATGTGATTGGACGACGCGATATGAACAGGAGACGCGTCATTGGATGACGCTGAACTCTCCGGGGTCACCATACTACAGACGCAGGTGTAGCTGAAATAAACACAGAACTATTAAAAATCACCCCCCCCCTAAAAAACAACCAAACTATAAAATTACACACCCCCCCTAAAACAACAACCAAACAATAAAAATGCACCCACCCTCCTTAAATAAACCACCAAACTATAAAAAACTACTATCCCCCCTAAAAAACACTAAACTAAAAATCACCCCCCTCCTAAAAAACCAGCCAACAATTAAAAAACTGCCAAGCAATTAAAAATTCACCCCCCCTTACAACAAATCACAACTGTTTTATACAATACCTGATGATCTCACTGGTGTATAGTTTGTATATTAGAGCAGCAGAGTCGAGGCTTAGCTTATCATCATCAAATAAATAAGAAAGGGGGGGCTGAGTCAAAGTAGAATCTATGAACAGCGAGGAAATAATAGATCTTTTGTTCATTAATAGATGGATTGATTAATTAACTACTTATATCTTGATTAATTGCTTATTTGATTAATTAGAAGACTGACTGATTAATTAACTACTTGTATCATAATTGATTGATTGATTTTATTGAGCTCTCATGAATGATTAACCAATTTTAATTAAAACTAATCAAATATTTAAATATGAATCTCAATTAATTTATAATAAAACGGTTAAAAATCGCATGCACCCTACTAAAACCCTCCAATCACAAGCGAGCTAAATAATCTTGCTTTATTCTCTACCAATAGAAAAGGGAAACGATTTTACTCTGACCTAGTTAATGTCTATATTCAGCCAATAGAAAAAAAGAATGCAATAACAAGGCCCGTTAGACAAGTGGTTAGAGCTTTGGATTCGAAACCGATAGGTCCGGGTTTGAATCCCGGTTAACTCACTATTTCTCAAAACTCGCTGCACCCTTTAGTAAGGTGCTTAAATTGTCAGCTACGTCTTCGACATCGTTATTTACGGTAATCCAGACGTAAAACGTAACCTAACCTAACCTAATAAATGACCTAGTTATATCCATAATCAACCAATAGAAAGCAACAAATACAATTAGTGCTGACCTAATTTATGTCTGTGCTCAGCCAATAGGAATCGAGGTTGCAGATTAAGATGACATCTTTGTAGCTTGCATCTGATTCGTCCGGGACCTTCAGTGGGGTCCAGCTGCCAGGACTGGGGGTAACTTTTAGCATCAAACCAAACAGACCTATTTTCAGAGACATATTTCATTTATTTTAATATAAATATTAAATATTACCCTAACCCTAATCATAACAATTATTCATTTCAATAATAAATATACAACCCTAATCCTAATCTTAGCCCTAACGGTATATACCAAGCTGATCTAATTTCAGAATTAATTCATTTCAGAAATAATTAATTTTTAAATAAAACTGTAATTATTATTATATTTTCAATATTCAATCGTAACCCTTAACCCTAATACTAACCTTATTCATAACAATAATGAACCTCTTACCTCTCATGAGTAAGTTGAACTATGACCCCTCACTTCTCATGAGTAAGTTCAACTAAGACCCCTTACCTCCAATGAGTAAGTTGAACTATGACCCCTTACCTCTCATGAGTAAGTTGAACTATGACCTCTTACCTCTCATGAGTAAGTTGAACTATGACCTCTTACCTCTCATGACTAAGTTCAACTAAGACCCCTTACCTCTCATGAGTAAGCTGAACTATGACCTCCTGCCATGACTTCTTGATGTTCAATCTTTCAGTCATCTTACGTTTAACGTGTTCAATGAGTTTCTTGCGCAGTTCATTCTGTGCAGCATTGACTGACTGAGTGACTTCCATCGCATCTACGGTCAATCTCTTAGAGACTGAGTCTAGTCTATGTAGGACTCTAGAGAGAGAGAAAGAGAGAGAGAAAGAGAGAGAGAGAGAGAGAGATATAGAAAGAGACAGACTGATAGACAGACAGACAGGCTATTCAAACAATTGTCTATAATCATTAAAAGTAAAAAGTTTAATATATGAAATATATATAAAAAAAACAAAATTACTAAAAAAATACATAAAATTAAAAATGGTCTAAAACTCACCTTTGACGAGTAATTCCCTGTTTCTTCAGCCAATCATTTCGCTCCAAACTTTCCATATGTTCCCACGCAGCCTTCTCCTATTGGCCAAA
The DNA here is from genome assembly GCA_034700105.1 of Oconnorella tubifera. Taxonomy (NCBI): domain Eukaryota; kingdom Metazoa; phylum Annelida; class Clitellata; order Enchytraeida; family Enchytraeidae; genus Oconnorella; species Oconnorella tubifera. The sequence goes on from JAQIXG010003199.1 coordinate 4,815, forward strand.
CAATTAGCGATCCCTTATTAGTTAACCAATACGAAACAAGGACGATAAATAAATAAAAATCGCTATTTATAGCTTTCAATAACAAATAATGTCTGCATTTTCACATTTTATCCAAATTTTTCAAACTACAGTAAATTATTCAAAAGTATTTATTTCTATTGTATTGTAAAATAGAAATCTATCTATCTATTGTTCCATTGCAAAATCTACATTTCTAAATATTCGAAATACTTCTCACTAAATAATATAAATAATAATTCATAATAAATATTTTATTCTCAATAAATAATGTATTCATTGTATTCATTCCGTATTCAGTATTTGTATTCATTAAATATGAATTTTATATCTATCTAAATATCGTATTTGTGCTGATGTGACGTCAAATACCTTTTCGATGTCGCTCAGATCGCTGTCTGATAGTTTTGCGCCGACGCGCAAAGTTTGCACCTTGCACTGGTGCAAGTGATCCAGTAACTCGTTCACTTCACTCCGTGCACCGCGCGATAAAGTGACGATGTTGGAAGTGACGAGGGAATATAAGTGACAGGACATTTTGCGGCCCTGTGACGAGTAACAGTTACGTTTATTTTTAAAAGTTACAATAAAGGTTACATTAATTTTTGAGAGAGAAAGAGAGTGAGACAAAGACAGACAGAGAGAGATAAAGAGAGAAAGAGAGATAGAAAAAGAGAGAGAGAGAGTCAGAGAAAACAGATACACAGACATAAAGAGAGAAAGTAAGCCATACAGATAAACTGTCGAACAAAGAGAGATAAACAGAAAACTATTAAATAGAACGACGATTAATAACCTTAATAACAACTGAACCCTAACCCTAACTTAACCCTAACCCTAACTTAACCCTAGCTTAACCCTAACCGTAACTTAACCCTAACTTAACCATAACCCTAACTTAACCCTAACCTAACCCTAACTTAACCCTAAGTTAACCCAACCCTAAAGAAATCCACTTACAGTTTCATTGATATGTACAATAAGATTGAGCAGATCTAGACAGCAGGACTGCTGCACAAGTGTGTGGACAGCAGACAGACTGACAGACAGCAGCTGTCTGTGCACGGACAGCAGACGAATAGACATACGAGACAGCTATAAAACAGACAGACGAGATAGTTACAAAATGGGGGAGGCTAATTGTTTAGAAGGGGGGGGATGGTGGTAATTTGCGAAACAGACTACGGTACTTCATTTGTTTAATATAGACTTTAGTGTACTTTATGTAAACATTTTGCGTTGATCAAACGCACTAGTCATTTGAGTGATGCAGTACAATGCGTTTGTTTCATATAGACCTTCAGAGTGTACTTTATGTAAACACACTGTGATCTCTCAACTGTGTCTCAACTGTGTTGAGAGAACACAACCCAATTTCCTGCAATTTCTCCCAAGATCACAACCTAATCCTAACCCTAAAATAAATATGAATACTATACGCTACATTATAGCTAATAATTAAGCCCATCCAAGAACGGTAAATAATGATTACATTATTCTATATAATATGATACTGACCTGCATTCTAAGCACATCCTTTGTTCTCCATATAATAGAACCAATAGAATTCTTAGCTTGATTATTTGTAGCATTCTTTTTCGTCAACTAAAATATATTCGTTTAATTTTATTAAATAAATTAATTGACTATGCTGCCACCTGACGAATGACTATTTAAAAATATAATAAAAATTGGCTGCCTAAAATTAGTTATATAATAAGTGTATTAATATCAAGTCATTAACATAAAACATGCACATCATTAGCATATTATATCATTAACTCACGTATAATTAGAATATCATTAGTGAATCGCCAGCTTATCATTAACATATCATTAACATAATATATGCATATCATTAGCATAACATTAGCATATTATTACTAAATCATTTTTAGTATCATTGACACATCATCCACTTCTTATCAACATGTCCTTAGTATATCATTAACATAATCATATCATTAACATATTATTAACATATCGTTAACATATCATTAACATATTATTAACATATCGTTAGTATATCATAAATATAAGCACAACATTAACATATTATTGACATATTATTAACATATCATTAACATATGATCGTGTATCATTAATATAATCATTAATATAATCATTAATATAATCATATCATTAACAAATCATTAACATATGATTGTACATCATTATCAAAACAATATCATTTTTCAACATTTTACAGTGTTGCAGAAATAAAAACTAACACTAATTACAGACCATAGCTGAAATAAGAGTTTTGATGAGAAATTGCAGGAAATAAATCATATAGCATTCAATGTTTCCCTCCCCTCCTGCTTCTTCTTCTTCCTCTTCTTGTTCTCTACTCGACGAGGGAAATGATGCCACTTCTGTGCTTTTCTCTAATCCTATCATCCAAGTATAAAACTAATCTCTTTAGAAAGAATAATTCAATTAACAATCGATAATGATACTAGGGTCAGGAGTCAGAATTGGGGTAAGGGGTTAAGACTAGGGTCGGGGGTTAGGATTAGCATTAGGGTTAGGGGTTAAGATTAGGGTCAGGGGATAGGATTAGCATTAGGGTTAGGGGTTAAGATTAGGGTTAGGGGTTAAGATTAGGGTTAGGGGTTAAGATTAGGGTTAGAGGTTAAGATTAGGATTAGGAGTTAGGGTTAGGATTAGAGTTAAGGTTAGAACTTAGGATTAGGGTTAGAGGTTAGGATTTAGGTTAGGATTAAAGTTTAGGGTTAGAATTAGTCGAATAATCCTGACCACATTGTCCTTAGAACCTATATAAACTACTGACCATGAAAAGTGACCAGGTCGACCATACAGATGACCATTTTTTTAAACCTCTCCCCAAACTCACTATCGGTCAGTGACCCCTGACCTTTGACCTCCGAGGGGTTCAGACTGACCGAATGGATACGACCCAATGTCGATGGGGGGGGCGAGGGTTTAGATTTAGAGTTCATAGGTAGGGGGGAGCTCAAGGAAATCTTCAACTTTGATGAACTTGCTAAATTAGAATAAAAAATAATAACAAATAATAAAAAATCAAAATAAATTATACAAAATATTTCTTTTTCCATAACTTTTTGTGCTGATGTGACATTAAGCGTTATACAAACAAATATAAATTAACATAAAATTAATTAATTTAATTACTTTAAACTTATATTATTAAATAGAAAAATAATTCAATTAATCGAAAATAATTTAATAATTTAATTAATAATTAATTAATTAATTAATAATAATTAAAAATTAATAATTAATAATTAATTAATAATTAATTAATAATTAATTAATAATTAATAATTAATTAATAATTAATAATTAATTAATAATTATTAATTTAATTAATTAATTAATAAATCTAGGATAACATTCTACCGTTAGACTCGACTGATCTATTCACAGCATCCTCCCCAAGAGATCCGGCTAACGACAGCTTGTCATCAATAAACTCAAAAATAGATTTAATAAAATGATATTCCAGGGACTGAACAAATAAAGCCTGGGTCGATAGGCCCCCTGTCAAAAAAAATACAAAAAAATAAAAATTTAAGTTTTTAAATAAAAAATTAAAAAAATTAAAATTTTTAAATGTTTAAAAACCAGTTACGAAGCTTTCAAAAAAAGCTTAATTTTATCTATTAACATGTCTCTTAACATCACATCAGCACAAATGCCTCTATTTAGTGACAAGTTATGAAGTAATAGTGTAGAACCGAGTGATGAGTGAACGAGTAATAAGTGAACCAAGTTAACAAAGTGATGAGTGAACCAAGTGATGAGTGACCACAATACACGGTAAATAATTTAATTTTGAATGATGGGGGGTGGGGGGGGGGGCGCAAGTGCGTTTAAAACTTTAACTCATTTTTATTCCCAAAGATTTTTATTCCTAAAAGTTTGTGATGTCTTATTAAAGAGAAAACTCTTACAACCATGTTGTGCTGTTTCTTTAGATTCAAGACCTTGTAACAATGCAAGCATTTCTCCGCAATGTTGGTAATAAGTGTTACCCGACATACTGAAATATATATAAATATATTTAAATAGATATATTTAATATATAAATCTATTTATTCTAAAACATCATCATTATCATTTTAATCATGATTATCATTTTAATCATCATATAATCATAATTTAACCGTTTTCATCTTTATCATCTAATCATAATTTAACCGTCATCATCATCTTCACAATCATCTTCGTCTTCTTCATCATAATCATTATCATTTAAATAATGATGATGACATCATTTCACAACCTGAATGTTTTCAAGGCGACGCAAGCCAATAACTTCTGCACCGCTTCAACGACCAATCGTCTATCAGATCCCTCCCTAGGGGCGTGGCCTAGACTGTGGGCGTGGCCTAGACTAGGGGCGGAGGCGTGACCTAGACGATTAAGCCTATGCACTACATTGCCTATCATCTCAGGTAGGCCAGACTTGAGCATAAACAGAGCTAGATTGTCATCAGTGGAAAACAGCTGAAATAAAGATTTAAAATTAAATTAAAAGAATTTAAAAATAAAAAATCAATTAAAAACTTCCCTGAAACAGAAATCAATACAGTGTTTTAGTAATGTCACATCAGCACAAATGAGTGTTTAGTGACAAGTTATGTGTTTTAGTAACGTCACATCAGCACAAATGGGTATATTTACTAACACGTTATGAACTGTGTGTGTAGAAACCAAGTGATGAGTGAATGCTTCAATCTATTTCTCTTTAGATCGAATACATTCTTAACATTTTAAAACAAACAAAAAAACGTTTTATTGAAATGACTAATGCGCCCGATCAAAATTAGATGAAAAATAAACTGAATAAAATGAATGAATAGAATAAAATATGGTACCCCAACAAAACGCCTAAAATACATTCATCAGATAAATTGACCCCGAATACATTAACCCAACAAATCAACCCCGTCAAATAATTTAATAACCATACCCATAATCAACTTTAAACTTAACTTTAACGCTAAACCTAATACCAATCTTAACCCTAATACAAATTCTAACCCCAACCCTAAACCTAATAGTTGGGGCCAATTTGTTGTGGCAGTTTTCACGAGTCACGGATTGATGGACCGTTTTGTCTGGGCCGTTTTGTCGGGGTCGTTTTGTCATTTTACGAACCAATTGAATGACAGTAAGAGATTTGCTGGCGACTAGAGCAAGGTCTCTTAAAGCAAGATCTACTGTATTCTCCATCAATGCCATTACCACAAGTATAGAGGAATGCTGCGATATGATTGGACGAGGAGACTGATACAATGAACCAATAGGATCACAGCTGTAAAAAAACAAAAGTTTACTTCATTCACATCACATCAGCACAAATTTAATAAGGTGTTGTTGCGTAGCAATCAAGTGATGAGTGAATGCTTCATTCTAATGAGGGGGGGGCAAATGATGAGGGGAGGGGGGTAATAATATTCAGACAATTACTCACGTCCATATTAAATCTAGTACCCAGACAAAAAGGCCCAAAATACATTAACCCAACAAATGGCATCGTCATCAATAAATTAACCCGACAAAACAACCCCAAATAAACTTATCGTTCAAATCCTAACCTTAACTCCAGTCTGGATATGTTGGATTAGTAACCCCTAATCCTAACCTTAACTCAAACCCTAACTCTAAACAGAAAATTGGGGCCAAGCTGATGGGGCCAATTTAACTTCATCAATTTGACGTGGTCAATTTGTCGGAGATGATTTGACGGGGTAAATTTGTCGGAGATAATTTGACGGATTTAATACCGCTAAATCAATTTAAATATTAACTTACAGTAAGTCAAGATCACACTGATCGTCGATTGCCAGAGAAAAGCAGAGTTGCACAAACTCTTGATCAACCAAATGCTGATTAAGTTGATTGGCCAATAAAAGATACCCCCCCATCGCAATGAATCTCTCCCCACCAACCACTTTTAAATAAACGCGTAATAACTAAAAAATAAAAATATATATTAAATATCTTTTTATCATTTTATGCTGATGTGACGTTTAGCAACAAGTATAGAAAGAATAAAAATCAATACAATGATAAATGTGATGATGATAATAATAAAAATCATCTTTATTATGATGATGATGATGATGATGATGATGATGACGATGACGATGATGACGATGATGATGATGATAACGATGATGATGATGATAACGATGATGATGATGACGTACCCTGATGACAGCCTTACGTATCTGAATGCCCCCGTGATGTGCCAGTACGATCAGTACCTGAGGTTTAAGGACAAGACTGACTGATCCAACATCACCAGAGATAAGCAGAGGAAACAGTTCTGTCAGCAGATCTAACAAACCTAAACAAAATCATTTATCAGTTTAGTTAGTTATTGATTAACGTCACATCAGCACAAATGAGGATATTAAGAGAAGTGTAATGGAATGGCTGTAGTAGTAGCATTGACTGGTTTAATTGTTGACTAGTGTCACATCAGCACAAATGACGTGCATATACAGAATTTATGTATAGTGAATATGTTTACAAATCAAGTGATGAGTGAATGCTTAATGCAGTAAATAATCTTTATTTGGTAATGACGCAGGGGGGGGGGGGCAAGTGCGCATAAAAATGTAACTGATTTTTATTCCTAAAGTAAAATGTAATTATCTAATAAGATAATTAATTATCCAACAATTAAGAAATCCTAACATTAATGAAATATGATATTTAAAACTATGAAGCATTCTAAATATAGAACAAATACTGACCAATCACAACACAGACAAGTCCTTCATCGCCACGCTCCAGCGAATCACGTCTCGTCCCATCCCTCCTTTCGTAATCATTATCATCATCATCTTCATCATTATCATCATCATCTATTTCATTATTTTTATCATCATCATCCTTATTTTCATCATTATTATCATCTTCTGCTTTATTATCATTATTACCATTTTCGTTACTACCGTCATCATCTTCATCATCATTCAAATTATTATCAATACCATTATCATCATCATTTTCAAACTCATCATCATCATTATCATTATCATCACAAATATCATCATCATCGTGTATTATCTCATCATTATCATTACTCGTTTTAGAGAAAGAACTACTGTTACTCAATTCTTTCCCATTTAAGTGAAACCCATTGAGAATTCCATCATTTCCACTTTCTCCAGACTTTCCCACTTTAAAAAGTTCCCTCTTTTCCGCATCATCATTTCCACTTTCCACTAAATTCTTATTTCCATTTGTGGAAACAATTTCCACATTTCCGTCAACCCCTCCGTTAAATTTCTTCCCATTTTCATTCCCACAAATTTCTCCTACTTCAGAGGAAATTTTACTTTCAGAGGAATCATCTAAGTAGATTCCCCTCTCGGCGGCATTTTGTTTCCCTCCTGCGGGATTATTTCCCCGCGGAACTTTAATTGACGGATTAATTTCTATTTTTGTAAAACCGTTAGACTGAATTTTGTTTTTATTTTTGGACAACGAATATTTTTTATTCAATTTTGTATTGACATTTGGGGATTGCCCCCCGATGGTTAACAGGGATTTTTTGGGCAGGGAAGGAATGACAGGGGAGGGGGTGGATTGGGAGAGGGGGGGGTTGTTTGTGGCGGGGGAGGGGGAAATATTTAAGGCTCCAAATTCAATGGAGGAAATTTTTTTTCCATCTTTTCCGTAAGTTGTAGATTCAACTGAAATAAAATTTAAGATAATTTTTTTTTTTTAAACAAAATTGTTTATATTGATTAACAAACAGATAAATAGACAGACATATAGACAAACATACAGACATATACACATATAGACATATAAACATAGAAATATACATGAGCAAACAAATACAGATAAACAGACAGAGGGAGAGACAGACAGAGAGTTACAGAGAAAGACAGACAGATAAAAAGATATAAATATATATACACAAAAAGATATACATCTAAATAAATAAATAAATCCACATATCTGCTTAGAGACAGACGGACAAAAAACAGACAGATAAAGTGACAGTTGTTAAAATATCTCACACGTCACATCAGCACACTCACTCCATTTATTTCTGAAGCAGAACACAGACGGGTAGTGTACCACAAATGTGTCGGCGGCCGGATGAGTCAACAGTAGAAAGTCACAAATATAGACCACATTATGTAGGTCAGGAGGGCGACCAATCAGACGAGAGATAAGCGTAACGAATTCCCTGCAGATGGGCGGTGCTAACGAGGGGCGGGCTTCGTGTAGGCGTTCCTAAAAAAAATTACAGCAAGGGGAGGGGATTAAAAATATAATAAAAATAAAAGAAGAAAATATGATTTCATGCGTAATTTCAAATTCAATAGCTTTCAGAGTATCTGTAATTGAAGTCCAACACTTAATCTTGTTGCACCCTTTAGTAAGACAATAAAGGGTTAAACAGCAAGCGTTAATAGTATATTTATAAAAAAAATTCAAATAAAAAAACCAAAAATTTCAAATTAAGTCTTTAAAAAAAATGCATAAATTTTTTTTCAAAATGACCCACCAGAAAGATATTAAGGACCCGACTGACCACCCCCCCCGCCTGCATGACCTGGGCGTTATACTCGACCCTTTTATGACCCTCTCTGACCAAACTGTTCAACCCTCTGATGACCAATAACCAAACCCCATCAGTCGACCAAATGGTCCAGTCCAGTAAAATATCAGAAATTATTCTAACGTCGTAAACTAATGAAGTATTCGCTTCGTTTAAGTTAAAATTTTCTTCTCTTGCTTGGGGGGGGTGGGGGGTCGAGGAGGAGCGGTGGAAGATGGATTTAGTTACGGAAGCGTCCAGAAGAACCTGTGGAATATAATATAGCATCGGTGAAGCGGTAAGTACGTTGGAAATAAAACCAAAAGGTTGCAGATTCGAGTCCGGGTAGTATTTCAACTAAATTTCTCGCATTTTTATTTATTTTGAGTTTAAGGGATGGACGGCTGAGTCAACAGCAGAGAAGTTACTGGGAACTAAACTGGGACTTAAGGCAAGTGCGTTATTTAAAAATATAATACCAAAGATACAAAGTAATAAATAAAAATAATAATAAAATGAGAGAATAAGAACAAGATAAAAACTAAGAAAAGGTCAAAAAATGTGATCTAAAAGAAATGAGATCATAAGCAATGAGGTCACCAAGAAATAAGGTCAAACCTTAAGTAGGTCAAGTCCCACAATGCACCGGGATGACTGGAACACTTTAGTAATCATAGCGTATCCGTTAATCTCAATGAACTCGTTAGCGAGATTGACGTCACGCCTGAGTAGAGAGAAGATGAGAGAGAGCGCGCTAGCTTGGTCACGCTCTGACGAACGCTGCTCTACAATCTACAACACAATGCAATAGAATATAATACACCACAATACAATAGCGACAGCATTTTAATAATAACGCTCTATTAGAATATATATATTATAAAAACATGCGTTTTATGTCTAAATATAATATTATTTGAAACAAAGTTTCACGATGCCCCGACAAAACAACCCCGACAAATTAAAAAAAGAAAATGGTCCTCAATACATAAACCCCAAAACTGGCCCCAAATACATTAATCCGACAAAACAATCCTGAATACATTAATCCATAAGATGACAAGACTCCCATCCCCCCAGTTTAAATTAAAGCCAAAATAAACTAACCTTAGCAAAAAGAAAAATAAAAACGCTGATGCCCCCCAGTTGATGTACTCCGTACCCCGAACCTCTGCGCGCATTCACGCATAAACTTTCATCGCATGCATTTTGTCCGCATAAATTTTGCATGCGTGCAAGCACAGGTTTACTGCATAATTCAGCTTCATAAGACGATGCCTGTTTTTTAACGCGCTGGTTTATACTGCTACGTCTACTGCTGGAGTTAGGAGCAGAGGGGGAAGGTTTTATTTCTATTTCCTGTCAAAATGAAAGAGTAAAAAATGATACGTTTGGACTCATAGTCTTTAATTGATAAAACTTCTATCAATTAAAAAATTCCATCAATTTAAGCTTCGTGACAGATAAATGAAGTGTTTTACTAAAGGGTGCAGCAAGTTAATATTGCGATACAATGAATTTGATTACAGTAATACCATAGTCAATAATTAAATAATTCATTAATTAATTAATAATTATTTAACTGCTTCACCCTTTCGTCTTACTAGAGTGCAGCAAGTTGATATTACTCTATAAGGAACTCACAACATGTCATAACATAATCAATAATTACTTAATTAATATAATTAATTAAGCGACTAACCAATGCTGGTGTATTAGGCCGACTACTTGGACTATTTCTCCCAATCAACATTTCAAATCTTTGACCTAAAGTTTTAGGGGCCGCACCAGGAGGCCCCGCCGTCCCACTCCCCTCCTGCCCCCTCTCTATCCCTGATGGCCACAAGCAGGGGGGTCGAGAAAAAAATATAGAATCCGCAACCTCAGGGTTGAAAGAAAGCAGCAAACCTTTCTGCAATTAATCGATTAACTTGTTGCTTAATGTCACATCAGCACCAAAAAGTTTAAAATCATAATTTATGCGTGTCAGCAACTGAGTGACGAGTGAACTGTGTGTGTATAAATCAAGCGATGAGTGAACACTTTACTCTTAAAAGAGCAGTCAATTATTTTATTTGGGACTGACGGGCGGGGGGGGACGGGGCAAG